>BMAO01033321.1:0-75482 GCA_019973975.1 Trichonephila clavata
TGTACTCTGACACAGAAAATTCTATGAAACATTTTCGTTACACCTGTGCATGAAAACAAATTTTTCTTTCAAAGGTGTACTCTGAGATAAAGGGACTGTATACAATTTTCCCTTACTTGTCGATTAGTTTAAAGTTTAAATTTCTCACTAAATTTACTTAATTATATTGTTTATATAGAGTGTTTTTAAAAAAAACACACATGCTCCTTTTTATTCTAGTTCAAGACAAAAACATGGCGAAATATTGTATGTGCAATCAAAGTAACTATTCACTGCAAAAATAAACAAATAATAATAATAATAAATAAAATAAAACAAACAAACAAAATCTGATAAGATTTATCAGTTTAGTCTCAGATCAAAGTATTCTCAGGGTATTCTTTTTTACTTACTCTCTTAAATTGAATAATTGTTAGTTATTTTGAATATCCCTTTTTTAAGTTTATTTCTTAGCTGGACCACCATTCTTTTAAATTTTCCACCCCACCAACACTGGAACCAATTAGAAATTTAAGTTTTTCAGCAATTATTATTTACAAAACTGGCTTCTATTATAGATTGTGACTTTAAACATTAGTATACAAATGTATACAGTCCCCCCCCCATGACCCCAAATTTCAGTTTATGATTATTTTTATAGTCATAAAATATAATGTAAACTTACTACATTAGAATTTTAATTTAATATTAAATTTTCTTTTGATTGCACACATTGAACCTCTGCATTTAAAAATATTCTAAAACCAAATGCTAATTTAAATGTTCAAATATAAATTTTGTAAGACTCCCATCAGAAAAAGAAATATTTCCCCACCCTGCAACAAGAATCCCTTTCCCCCTAAGTTTAATTCGCTTTTTATTGTGAAATTTGCATTTATTCCATCTTTTCCGTTTTTTCTCTTGAGTTGTAGAGTAAGTATTTAATAACGTCAAACACGAGATCTCTTGTTGGTGACGGACCTCGTACTTTTGAGAGAGCCTTGGTGAAAGGACAAAGACGACACCTAAGCAAGCGAGTACGAGAACTGCAAGTGTCCGCAATAGCCTAGTGGTCAAGGTATTGGATCGTGGCTGGCATGCCATGAGTTCTAGCTCAGTACCACTAAAAACCCTCCGTGTAGGGGAGCGATGCACGTTAAATCTGTCAAGAGCTCAAACGTCCTCCGTTGGTGTGATAGTTAGGAGAGGGGCAGCTCAGGTGTCGTCTTCGTCACTTGACCATTGATCAAAATTATGAGGTCCGTCACCAAAATCCCTCGTGTTGTTGAACAGTGAAATGTTAATATTCCCTCACTCACGAGAATTGCAAAGAGGTTACCAATGTATTTCTCAAAATCAGAATAATGCATCAGAAATATATATTGATACTCATCTCCGAATTTTTAGAAGTTTTGCACAAATGGAGCTTGAAATTAATTTAATTTGTCATGAAGACAATACACCAAAGTAACCTTAAACGTTTAGTGCTATGCAACAGTGATCCCCAAATCGCGGACCTAATACTATTCCGTGGATCAAATAGTACCGGGCTTCCGAAAGAACATTACATCATTTCATTTAATGTGGTGTACTTCTCTTAAATTTGTAGGATTTTTCCATAAACATCACTTGATATTCCATGTTAAATAACTTTATAATCATTTTGGAATAAATGTATTTTATTTCTGAAGGTATATTTAAATACAGTTAAATTAAAACTTTAATTCAAAGTAATCCAAAATATAAACAATCAACGTCCTTCTCCCTCCCCCCTTCAATAGGATGCGTTAAAATTATCGAACGCTGACCGGTCCGCGGCAATAAAATGGTTGGGAACACTGTTATACAACACACAGGAATAACTTAATACCCTCCCATGGATACAGTAACCGGACACGGACGTTATTGAATATAAATGGTGCATTTTTTATTCAAAAATAAAAAATAAAATACATTTTAAGTAAAAATGGAGCTGAAAGCTCTTATTAATTTAGAATTTCTTATGATTAGAGAGAAGTCAGTAAAACTTTTTTTAAAGAAATTCTTACGAAATGTTAACGCTGATACATAATCTGACATTTCAGAAGTATTTCTTACACTGAAGGATTATTTGAGCACACAAAAGTTATGCGTTTGCTTTAATATATTTTTCAGTCTATTTTGTTATCTTTTTTATTTCAAAATTTTTTCCGAATAAATGTGCAGAAATAAATACTCAAATTCATGGGTTTTAATTTTTACTCAAAATGTTAAACGTATTTTCATCTCAGGTGTTTCTCGTAATCCTCAAAGGGAAATTCTATTTAAAGAGAAAATTTATTTAAATTCCTTGTGATTTTAGAGGGTGATGAGAATTATATCAACGTCCCACAAAAAGCTGTACCAGAGGTGTTGGCGACGGACCTCATAATTTTGAGCCACGATCAAGAGACGAGGAAAGCACCGGAACAAGCACCCCCTCTCCTAACATCCACACCACACATACAGACAAAACAGACAGATTTAACGTTCAGCGGCTTCCTCTACACGGCGGGTATTCAGCGGCACAAGGGTCGAATTCAATGACACACTTTCCACGAATCCGTTACCTTGACAACTAGGGTACCGTGGCCGAAAGTACCTTTTTAAAAATAATTCCGAATTTGTTATTAGAAGTCAGTGAGAAATTGAAAAGAAGTTCTTACGAAACACGAAAGCTAGTATCATCTGAAATTTTAAAGTATTTTCTACACTAAAGGAATATTTGAACACAAAAATTGAGTTCCCTTTGATATCTTTTTCAGCATATTTTGTTACTGTTTTTGTTTCAAAATTTTTCCAAATAAATATGCAGAAACATAAATATTTGAGCTGGTGGATTTTGATTTTTTACTCAAACGTGTAATATTACTGAGTATCTAATATTTATTCCGTACTTATCTTATGCATATGAATACTTTTGGCCATCACTCTAACTCATACGTTTTCTTTCCGTACACTATATGCACGGATTTTAACTATACTATTCAGCTTTCTTGTCAACAACTCAATTAATTATTCCGGAGACTCAATTACATGGAAATAAAACGATTAAATAGGAGATGGAAATAATGTCTCATATGCATGCATTCATATCTTCAAAAATCTTTGTGAATCTAGGTATGAATTTATTATTTTTCATAGTTAAAATGAGAAACTGGTTTTTGAGATAGTAGTCTCAGAGAAGAACATGATTTCAGGTGTTGCTGTTTATTAAAGTTAAATAACTGAAATGAAATATATGTTGAGGGATTGAGGCACTTTCATCTTATAAAATGTCATCATCTCTAGTACAAAAATAAAATCTTAAAAGAGAATTTTCTGTGTCAAAAAGAAAAGGGGATACTGCTGTATAGACCAGATAAAAAAATAGAATACAAAGATCTTATTACTGAATCCATCCGGATTTCTCTTTCTTTAAAACTCTTTCGAAACTTTTAGATTTTATTTGCTTCCAGTATTATTTGTCAAAAAAAACTCTGAAGAGAAGAAATAAATTGAGAATGGCAAAGTAAGAGTACAATATCCAATAGTCGAAAAGAGCTAAAATAAAAAGAAATATTTGAACACACAAACAGACGGTAAAAAAAATAACTTAATAAAATATTCGCATTTCTTTTTATTTAAAAACTCAAATCTACCATATTCAATTGGAAATTTGTCTCGCAAACGGAATCACTGTACACTGAATGAACAAAGCTATTGTAAAAAGATGCTGTATGCTTTGTTATATTATTATTGAACATATTAGAAAAAAATTTATTCTTTTTTCATGATTTTTCCCCATACTTACAAGTCTAAGGAAATGAAATTGTTCAATTTAAGCACATCAAGATTCTTAAATGATAATATAAAATTTTAGAAGGTTTAAAAAATTATAAAAAGATTACACACTGTGCTCAAAATTAAAAGAATTTGTATATTTCGTTGAATTTTATGAAATGAATTGAACGAAATGTAAAGATATTGCTTCAAAACAAAATGTATATCTTGTGTATCGAATACGTAAGCGTACAAATGTATGTGGGCAGAGCTAGCGAGTAAAAGGATTTATAAGCGTGTGGGCCAAAATTCGAAATTTCGTTCCCCAGCACGCTTCATCAAATTTCTAGTTTTTCTTTTTTTTCTCCAGCAGTCAGTTAAATTAAAATTCAGACAGTAAAAAGGAGTAATCACCAATGTTTATATGGTAGAATGAGGTGGTTAATTGTGGATAGGCTAAAAGCAGACCAGTCTAAAATCCAAACTTGTAGAAAATTAAATTTAACACCCGACGTCGTGTTCGGTTTAGGGAAACAGTTTCAGGATTCCTGATCCATCGAGAGTAAGCCTGGGCTAAGTCGTCCGAAGGCCACAATGACCAGAGAAGATCCCCATTTGTCCATTATAACGAGGAATAATAGGGATACTACAGAGCTTCTCAGCTACCTCATGAGTTGTATACGTCCACAGAAATTCGAGTTTTAAGAGTGACTGTTTCCATGAAAGAGGGCTGTTTGTAAAAAGTCCTGTTGTTTGCGTCTCTCTCAGTTTTGCGAACAGGAGAGTCCGTTTAAAATGCTGGAGAGATCATGGAGCATGGATCAATGAGCAGGCGTTCTCTTCACTGTTGAGTCCTGGTTAAGCCTAATCAGTCCTTCTCGCCATACTTTGACATGGAGAGAACTAGGAACCCACTACCTCCCCCACAATGTCCGAGAAAATGACCATTAAAGCAGCAGATGCTTGATGGTCTGGGCAGGAATCACGTTGGATGGCCTCATACACCTCCATGCCTTTGAAAGAGGCACTGTGACTGCTGCGAGGTATAAGGATGAAGTTTTAGAGCCCTATGTTCACCTTTTCAATGGTGCAGTTGGCCCTGATTTTATTTTAATACATGACAACGCGAAACACATAGACCTCATCAGGTCCACGAATTTCTGAAAAGTGAAGATATTCACACCGGACGGATTGGCCAGTTAGATCTCCATACCTCATCCCTATAGAGTATGCTTGGATCTCTCTGGGGAGGGCAATTGAAACTAGCAACACCTCTCCAAGAACTATCCAACACCTAAAAACAGAGTTTCTCAACGAGTAGGATTAATTGCCACAGGAACTCATAAATTTCCTTATTTCCAGTATTAAATCACGGTGTAAGGCCTGTTTATGCAAAGAGGGGAATCTGCCCCCAATTTTTTTTTTTTTTTTTTTGGTTATACAGCAACTGCTGTTTCATATCTTCCGACTTCAATGAGTGTTACACACGATCATGTGTGTGTATTTTAAATGTTGAAGGATTATTATAATTTTTTCATTATATTAGCCCTCTACACATACCATATTTCATTAAATTCCGTCCAATAATTCTACAAATAATCAACAAAATCTAAAAATTCTTTTAGTTTTCAACACCATTGAATATTACGTAAAAAGAATACATAATATATTCTCATTATTTATATATAAATATTTAAGAAGCAATAAATGTTAGGCGCATAAGAAAGTTCTGCGTCTTTGGACTGAGAAGAAAAACGTAAGTGCTATATTCAGTTAATTAAGTATTAGTTTAATTTCTGGAGATCTCAAAGTCAGAGAGTACAAATCTGAAAAAATAATCATTTAAACATTATTTCTAACGAAAAAATGTCTCATAAAATTCTAAAATACAATTTGAAAATTTGCTTAGATGAGTACCAGAAATAATGTAAAGAATTTCTAAAAGCAAAAAATAAATAACAGATCTTCTGAAAAAAATAACTGGTCACTACCACAAAATATTTCGGAATGCAATTTCCCTTCTCAAAATGCTATTTCCGGGCAAATATCTTCAACGGATTCAGATAGGGGTGAAGTGGTAAATCAATAAACAGCCATTTTGAGCCCTTTCGTTATAAAAATGTATTTATTGTCAACAAAGAGCGACAAATATTTAATATTATATTGTACAGTGATTTAAAATTTTTATTTCTTCTTGAGTATGCCTTCTTAATTTTATTTTAGTTACTAACCCTTTCGTGGGCATTTATTTCTCTTAAGAATTTCTCGCAGTTTTTTATGTTTTATTAACAATCAAACAATAGCATTTAAGGAAACATACTATATTTTGCCGAAATTTATGTCTGCATTAAAATTTTAGGGGTGGGAAGAATACTTCCTCAGAAACCATTCACTGTCATAAGGAAAATATAAATTTAATGATGATCATTTGCCATAAAAAGATGAAAAGCATGTTGAAATGCACAAGGGGTCTTCAAACTCTACACACATGTAGCGGGGTTTTTTTTCTTGTCCCTTTCTGCCACATTTCCTATATCATCTATAGTTGGTAACCAACTTTGGCATATGATTTACCACACTGGCTAAGCGCACATCAACCGGAACTACACACTTTTTTTCGTAGAAGATAGCAGGACGCCTTTCCTTTTTCTGGAGGAATATCCGTCTATTAGCTGACAAGCTAATGCTATGCGGAATGTTAACTTATCTAAACTTCTATTTCTTTTGTTCACTTGCCACAGTATGAAACTATTTATGATGGCAAAGCCAATAAGAAAGTAAATGCCACAATTCTACAGAGCTTCTTATTTGGTATCTTTCTTTTCTTTGATCTAAGCGATCAATCCCGCATATGACATTGTTATCTACAGAGACAGCTTTTATAAAAGGTACTTCTTTAGTACCATATTTTTTGGTCCGATTTACAGATGTCATAATCGCTGTATTATGTGCAGTAGCACAAAAGCGAGAATTAGACTTCCCTTTGTAATAATAGTAAGGTTGGTATATTACAATGGGTTTTGCGCTTCCCACAGGTGTATTTTGTAAGATCATGTAGATAGGAAGTAATCTTCCTAAGGCCCACAAAAGAGTCAATTAAAAATGTATTGAACTTAATAATAATATTAAATATATAAAGGTGCTATGTTGAATGTAAAATCTTTACATTTTAATTGTATAAGCGTCTTATAGTGTGAAATGCATAAATTTAAATATAGACATTTAAAATTTTATCATTCTTTACATAATTTGTTTTTGAATAAAACATTGCTTTATTTCATCTTGCACAATTTTTGGATAATTTGGAATGCATCCCTCATAACACACATTTTATCGTACAAACATAACTTTCGAGAACATTACATTTACCTTCGAGGAACCCATCTAATGGGCAAAAAAGAGTTGTGTAATTAAAACGCATATAAATATATATATTTCGAAATAAATAATTAAAGTTATAGGGTAAACTTGGGAAATATGGGCACATTTAACCAAATACCCATATTACACTGAGTTGGTACATTTTTATTGCGGGTTGCCAATGCTCAAGTGTCATGGCGACTGTGTGATTTGCTTGTGTAGTGCAGATCAAACAAAAGCACAAAGGGACCGTTTCTAATATACGCAGAACTACCTGATATTTCAAATTGGGTTGGTTATTGTATTTTAGTTATCTTACTTAAGATTTAGCATGCAAAATTAGTTAATTTTACATGAAGCCTATAAATAGCTGCAATAATATGTGAGGAAGTATCCGTTGGCGAGAGCGAGCGGTTTCGTTCTACCTCCCTTCAACATAAGTAATATGCCAACTATTGAATAATATAACTAGGGCAAATATGGGCAGTAAGATTAAGGTTAATATGGGCAGTACCGAAATGTTATGATTTTTTTTTTCATGAGGCAATTACAGAGATTGTGTATTTGATGTTCTTACAATAACCCTCAGGTTATTTATGTTTCTGAATTATGGCGTTTTTCTCATCTATTGTCACTACTGAATCCTCGCAACACCATCCCGTTCGTAGCGACAGAGTCCCAATTCCAACACCGAAA
This sequence comes from Trichonephila clavata, assembly GCA_019973975.1. Taxonomy (NCBI): domain Eukaryota; kingdom Metazoa; phylum Arthropoda; class Arachnida; order Araneae; family Nephilidae; genus Trichonephila; species Trichonephila clavata. Next base: position 7,816 of record BMAO01033321.1, read on the forward strand.
ACAACCTGAAAAATTAGTGAAGACGTAAGAGCGTTACAAGAGAGCTGGCAAGAGCAGAAGGTCTGGTCTGTATGACGAAGAGAGTTGCCAACGGAGGTCGTACAGAAGGTGTAGGGGCAAAACGCGGAGCAAAAGCAAGGGTCGAAAACACAATATATCCTGCATTTGTCTTGTTTGTGGTGCTAACTGTTATGATGAAAATCAAGGACAGGAATGGGTGTAATGCTGTGGCTCTTGTTCACCCTAGTTCCATGAGGAATGTGACGAATTGGAGGGTGTCTCCTTCTATAGTAATGACTGTAGCGTATGATACAAGACCTTATTAAGTGTTGTTTCTCATTTAGTTTATAATAATTTGTGTTAATTTAATAGTTCATCTGATTTTCACCATTCTACTTATTGAAGAGAAACTTCTTTGCGGACGGGAGTGAATAGGAAATTTACCCAGTTTTGCGTAACAGTGAAAAAGCGAACGGAAGTAGTGATTCTCCCCCCGAAACGTCGCTATGGTGAGGAGATAGTGAGCGGGAGGAAAAGAGAGCGGGGGGGTACACCACGTGACTTACGTCATATCCGTGAAAAGGTTTAACGATTGCTAAGGGGGAATTGTGCATCAAAAGTATATCTTGCTGCTAAGGACGAAAGGTGCTTAGGTATTGGTAACATTAAGTGGGTACCCTTGCTACTCTCGTAACAAACTCACGTGGCGTATTTTCGTAGTTTTTATGAAATAAACGTGCCGTTTTCAACAAATAAACGCACCCAAAATATTACCATTATATGGCTCTTCCCGTTACGGGAGTGTCTGGGACATTGTGTATATGTCACTAACGTTCGCGCCAGAATCGCTAAGGATAGCGTCTTTTAAACAAACAGAGTGAGTGATGCATTAAGTTTATATTATTAATTTTTATTTCCATTGAATCAAAATAAATTCTGGTCAGATAACCTAGAACAAATCCAAAAAAACAAAAAAAGGAAAAGAGTTTCGTGAAAGAAAAAAAAAGCAAAACTAGCAGCAATTCCAGGCGGAAGTCTATATATCACCAGGTAGTTCTGTCGCAGCTTTCATCATCTTTATATATACAGTTTTAGTGCTGTACACATCAGAGGCTGCTGCAATCATTGGATCCAATGACGGTTAAAAGCCTATTATCTTAACTGGAGACTTTAATGTTAATTTTGCTTCAGAAGAAGCAAAGCCACTCATTGAATTCTTGAAACGGACACTGAATTTGACAATGAATACTGATTCTAGAGAAGGGAAAACAATATACGGAACCACAATTGATGCAGTTTTCTCACATTTTCTTGATTGACTACAATCGAGGATTTTTATATCCTACTTTAGTTACCACACACCTATTGTGTCTTTCTTGGAAAATGATGATGCAGAAAATTGAACAAAAATATTTTCATACAATAAATGAAGTTCAAATTTTATTTGATTAAAGTTATCTCAGCAGTTGAATGTAATTAGATCTATTCCTACATTTACGGCCAACGTCGACAAAAAAGTTTCACTTCTATCGCGTGGCTTTCCACGTTCTTTTTTTTTTTAATTTACAGATAAAAACATTGACATTTTTTTTTAACAATTTGTTAAGTAACAAAGGTTTAATTTTTACTTTTATCATTTGCCAAACATTTAATTTGTGTAAAAATGTATTTCTTTTTGGAAAAGGTCTATGTAGAGGTGACGTTTTTTTTTTTTATCCTTTTTATAATTCAATCTACCCATATTTTCGGCAATTGTGCCCATATTACTTAAAGTATTAGTCTATTATGGACAATTGTAAATTTTGTTGTGTGGAGCTTCTTTATACACACAACGACAAGAGTTAGAGGTTTGTTCATACACCATTAGAAAGACCATACTTTAAGATTTAAAATATCTTAATTTCGGAAAAATGAAGAATATTTTAGTATAGTTTATATTTTCAATTAAGTGTTTTGGTGCGAATATTTGCCAAGTTTACCTTATAACATTAGTTTTAATGTATACCATGAAATAGTGTAACAAGAAAATTTGAAACTAAGAATTACAATATTACAAATAGTTTTGAAAATGAGAATGTAAATTTATTAAATGCCTCGAAATGTAATTTTCTGCTAGGCGCCCGAAACAAGAAATTTATCCCAGACGCCAAAATGAGAATTTATCCTAGACGCTAAAATGGGAATTTCTTCTAGTCGCCACACTTAATAACACAGAAATTCCCAAGTGACTTCTAGTCTGTGGATTTTCAATTCATTTAAGCAATGTAGTGTACTATAAAGTGATATACAGAAATATTAAGTAATATTTCAAAACAAAATAATTTCGTTCAGCAGTGTTCATCGTATTGCACTTATTCATATTTCTTATTCATCATTTTAAACATAGAGGAATTATTATTTTACTATATTTTCTCTCCCATAAAGGACTTCTGCATGTGTATCCAGAGATGATGTTAAACAAGTAATATAAAAAAATTTTTTAAGTCAGTTCCTACTTTGAATGGATGAATAGAAAATATTTTATTAACGACTGAAAATTTGAACAAGATATATATAGGGAGAGAGAGAGTGAACTAATAGTAGGAATTGAAAAAAGAGCATGATTTGTCGGCATTGTTGTAACAATTCACTCCCGGTTTGGCTAGTTTGGCTGAAAATCCGATTTTCGACGTCAACTTTTGTCATTGTTAAAACAGTTACATTATTACATGAAATGGAGACGAATTTAAGTTGGCGTCGCAAACCGGTAATTAATTTAATACTTTTAATTTAACTAATGAATTAACATTTGAAAAATTGTATTAACATCAAGTGTCATACATTACAAGTTTAAGAAAATTTATTTTAGCTTGTGATGGGATGAATATAAGGTATTTTATTAACGATAGAAAATTTGAACAAATATATATATATATATATATATATATATATCAGAAAAAATAAAAAATTATAAACATTTTACTAAATACTGTTTAATTCAAAACTACCCTATTAATTTTATTAATAGATATTTAAATAATGAAATTCTAAATAGTAAGGATTAAATTTCCATAGTATTAAAAAGTTTATATTATAGATTTATTATTCTTCCTAGATAGTTTTAAATACCCCCAGTTTCTAGTTTTAGATAAAATTACTTTTTTAGAATATATTATTAACTTTTAAACCATATTAAGAGTCTCTAAGATAATGGTAGTATGTTTACATTTCTTATTTTATTATTTCTATTCTTTTCATACTTTTACTAAGTGCTATTTTTCAGCCTTTGCTTTGTTTTGAAATTGTATTTGGGTCCAGAATCTGGCAATAACTTGTTTATTGTACTCAGATTTAGCGCGGGCTCTGCATTTCAGTATGCAATTTTTGGGTAAGTTACCTTTTCCTTATAATGGATTTAGATTTCCTATCCATTATTTCCAATTGGTATTTGCTTGGTATTATTAACAAAAAAGGGGGAAGGTTGGCTGGCCAAAAAACATGTTCAACCCCACTTTTATACAGAAGGATTTTTTTAAAGAAAATTTTATGTATACAAGCTGTCCTAAGTCAGCAATGTTGATAATACTGAAGCATCCATTCTTTTATATTTTACTCTGTAATTTCAATCTTTCATATCTCCTTCTAAATTCTGTTGTCTTGTTATCTAGCAATTGATATTCTTTTAAGTATTAATCATGTAATTCATCTCTCTCTTGTAGAGAAATTTTGAATATATATATATATATATATATAGGGAGAAAGTGAGCTAATAGTAGGAACTGAAAAAAAATATAAGAAAAGAAGATGTGCAAAGAGCAAAGTACTAGAGGTGGCACTCCATCTAAGATTAATGAAGACAGGGGGGAAAAGTGAGAATAATATTACGATTTTTGGGTTTATATTTTAGTCATAAAAATTTTAAGATGAAATAGAAAAACCTGCAATAAATCATGCAAGTGGAAGAAGTTTGCTCAAAATTTTACTTGAAAGCACGCATAGGATTCTTAAAAACGTGGATTCAATGCATTATATATGCAGCATTCATTATATAAACTTTTTCAGCTCATAAATAAGAAATTGTTTTTAATGCACAATGTTTTAGTGTAACAAAATATTGGTATAAATTTTTTATAGTTCAAACTTGTGTGTGTGTGTGGGGAACATTTTAAAGAAAAAGAAAAAAAACTAAATAGAAAGAAAAAGAAATACATTTTCTACAAGTCTCCTTCACTGACCTTTTTTTTTTTACTAAAAGCCTTTTTATATTTCATTTTAAGGTATCCGACTACCCTAAAACTGTAAATTTTGACAAATTTTGGCAATTTTCTTATGATTTTATTTTATAGGCTACCTCATTAGCTTTATAAAAAATACCAAGTTTATTATTTTCCGTTCACTAGAACAAAAACTACAAGTGTTTTAGTAAAAGCAGATGCCATTACTTTAAGCAAGATGTCATACTTTAAAACGCATTTGACTCGAAATGTGTTTTTTTTTAAAAGGCTCAAACAGGGCCAGCGATTGCTAAAAAAAGGTTTGAAAATAATTAACTGAAATTTTTTGTGCAAGTTCTGCTTAATAGTAGAATTGTTTTAACCTACAGATGTATCAATCACTGTTTTATTACAAAAATTACAGCCTCTTATGTGAATATAATCACTACTTTTTAAAGCAATTTCATATAATAACTAAGATAAAGTGCTCTATAAAATTTCTCTTACCCTGAAGGTCATTTCAAATTCAATAAGATAGCAACACATCAGAATTGAAAAGTTGAAAATTTGTTCATACACTTTTGGTTCTGAAGGGGCCGCGTTTATGTTATTTTGAGTAAATTTTTACCCATTTTAGTAATAATAATTACTTGTTCTTTTCTTGTCTTGAGCATATTTTTCTTAAAATAAACTAAACAAATATAAAAAAAGTTGTCGCAAGTAGTCGGATACCTTAACAGTGAAACGCACAGAAACTAAATTAGATAATGCCCATAACAAGTTTTGAGTACATATGAAATATTATTTGTCACTTGAACAAGTCAATTTGCAACAAGAACAGCTTTTTTCTGTTCTTAAATGAAAAAATTTAATATATATTTTTATTTCAATGTAAATTTCTGTTTAATATTCCTTAACTTATCATCATTTGCGAAAAATGAATTACTTAAAATATTATTCATACAGGCAAGTATGAAAGGCCAGCATAGAATACCTCTATTCACTTTAAATTTATATTCTTAAGACACTATTTGCTTATATATATTCTTTTAAATATATGTTTATTGCAAAACCAATATACGTATTATATTGTAACTTCGAATATAATAGGATATATTTTTACACATTTCATATTAAAATGTGCATAAAAACATTTTTTTACTCGGATTTTTAATGAGTTTTAACATTTAACAGTCCAATATAGCCTTAAGAAAATATGGGAATTTTTGAATTTGATACTTTAAAAAAGAAAAATATCCTTTGCACAGTTATGATATTACGATTTTCAAAATAAAATTTTGTGTTCTAATTGTTTTGATGCTATCTTTTCAAAAAAAACTTCAACCTTTTGCTAATAATCTTTTTATTTAATTGTTTTTCTCAGTCATTTGTTGTATTCTAAAATAAAAATTATTGAAAAATAGTTCAAAATGCAAGAATAAAGAAAAGAAAAGTTTAAACTATTTGTAAATGCTCAACGTACATCATTAATAAGAAGTCCTTACACATTTACATTCCCCCCCCCCCAACTTTATACAAGTCAATAAATATTTTTCTTTTTCTCATGGGAATTGCTTTAATCAGCAATAAATTTATATCACAAGTTTTTTCTTAGAAGTTTAGAGATTTTCTACGAACTCTCATAAGTCTAAAGAATAACTGCATATTCTTTTGAAACTACTAGTATATTGCAGGGAAAGTAAAAATTTTCCAATATTATCTCAAAACTTTAATGTTTTGTATTCAAAATAAGTTTAAGTAAGTTTTAGACGCAGAAATGTATGAACAGAATGCCATAAAGATATAAAGATCTCAGTTCGTGAAAGCTTTGAGTTCGTAAAAAACTGTGTGAATTTGAAATATAAAATTAGAATGGCAAAAGTCATGGAGAGTATTTTACATTGATTCGAATATCAATTACTTAAAATTTGGAAAAAAAATGTACTTAGGGTAGAGAGGCTCTGAAACAATACTTGGCCTGAAAGAGATAGAGAATTTGAATAGAAGGTAACAAAATACAATTAAAGAGGAAAAATCCGATATATTCTAAGAGATAAATAAATTGTACGTTTACATATATTTGTTATGAAAACTAAGGACTCCATTTGCATCTCTGCCTCAATATTACTGTGAAAGTAAAAACCATTAGCGAGTTAACGGAGCTCATTATTTCAATAATAGTACATGAGATAGGAACGAAGTTGGAGACATTTGGCGACCAAATTTTTCACCCAGTTTGGCTGCAAAAATAGACAACCTAGCAAAAGAACAAAAGTTTCTATTTGGCTACAAAATTTTAGAATCAGCTAGAAGGTACTTTTCATCCAAAAAAGAACGATGCAGAAACGAAACATATCGGAATCAAATCTTTGATAGCGATTTACTTATAATTCGATACTATGATTATTGTGTTAAATATTTGAATCTGTGTTATTATGATTAAAACAAATGTGCTAACTATTTCCTGATAGAAGAAAAATTTACATTAATTATGAGAGAGTTCCATAATAAATTGCAGTTTACTCCTAAGGAGCCTGTGTCTGTTAATTACGGGACCTTTCGCACATTTGAAAGACGATCTATCACATAGCAATATTATACATACATAATACACGCACATGTATATATATATATATGTATGTATATATGTATATGTGTGTGTGTGTGTGTATTTTTCTATCTGAATTTCCAAATGAGTCCCTATTTGAGGTTAATCATTTAATCGTTTGATAAAAAGTTAACATTTTGCACCAAAGTGAAAAACAATTAGAATAGTTTGCATACAGTTATAAATATTAAAATGAATTAATTTACACAAACACACACACACACATATATATATACATACAGTCCACTCTCGTTAATTCAAACCTTCGATAAAACGAACCTCTCTCTAATTCGAAGTATATGCTCAGTCCCTAGAAAAACTCTTGAACTAAACTTTCGAACTAAAACAATACGTTTTGGTACACCCAATATTTCGAAGTAAAATCTGTGGCTGGCCAGACTGCAACACGGTATAATTATCTTATAAAACTCTCGACAATTCGAACACTCACTATCACGTACAGTCCTGTAGCAAACAGGTTGGAGCTTACTAGTTTTGTATTGAATTGTCTCTGCGTGTTTCCCCTGTAACGTAGCTCCTTTGATGACCCTATGTCTGCTATTCCTTTTTAGTTTTTTCCAGTTCCCGAGACGAAAAGACACTTTTATCGCTTTCCTTCTTCAAGTGGACAATAGACCGACTGCACCTCTTGTTAGCCGTTCTGTTTCATTCTTACGTTGTATAATATGAACTTTTTCCACTTGACCGAAACATCTGCACACGTGCCCCCGCACCTAAGGTCACATAAGCTGAGATAAGCGCAGTAGGCATTGACCCTCATTGGCTGTTGCCCCACTGAGTTCAGTTCAATTCATTATGTACTTTTTAAAAATACTTTAAAATAGTTTTATACATATGTGCAATTGCTGTTTTATTACATAGTTTCAAATTGAAATGTGTTAGAAAAAAATTTATCTTCGTGTATTTTGGAAGTTTTTTTCCTATCCTCTTGATAATTCGAAGTTTATCATTGGTCCCTACAACTTCGAATTATCGAGAGTCAACTGCATATATATATATTTATATATATATATATATATGTTTTTTTTTTTTTTTTTTTTTTTTTTTTTTTTTTTGTTTTGTGTGTGTGTGTGTGTGTCAAATGATTTAAAGAGAAATCTTTATGAACAAGAAATTTAATTTTAAAAAAGGTCACCATTAGTGCCTCTTTTTACTATTCTTGATCTTGCTATTCTGGATATAATATAATTAAAATAAATCTATATTTTCTTTGTTATAGAATTTTATTATCGTGTAGGAAAAGAACTGTGCAGTTATTTATATATATATAATAGCTAGTTTTTATTACATATCATGAATAAAAATTATAATATTTCAAAAAATTTTATTTGTTTTATTTTACAAATGCCACACTGCAATAGCACCTATACCATCAGAGGACGTGCTCTCCAATATTTTTTGGCAGTTGAATTAAGACTTTTAGTGTAGGGCACTCATACAAATGTTCAGCGGTCATAGATTGACCAGAGTCACACGAAGTACAGTCCGTTGAGTCGGTGATAACAATTCTGGAGAGATGGGATCTCAGACAGTCATGCCCTTTTAAAAGTCTAAAATGAGCTACAGGAACTTTTCTAGGAGCCTCAGGAACCTAGGACGGGTTTTCGTTCAAGATCGCCCAATTCTTGTCCTTAGACATATCTGCAGCTTCCATTTTAAAATCATACTTAAAAAGGCCATATTAATGAAAAAAAAAAATTAAAAATATCACAGTTATCTTTATCTATAATGTAAATTCCAAGCACAGTTTCAGTATTTGCATTTTCGATATTTTCTGAAATAATTTTCTTATATTTTTTTAAATATCCTTTTATATATATATATATATATATTGTTATTTACAACAGGCTTCGAATTTCAATTGTTTCATTCATGTAAAAATATATTTCTTACGTAAAAGTACCTTGAAGAGTTACTGTTGATTAGTTAACCATTCTTTTATGTAATAGTTACCAAGTCTATAATGTGAATAATTATTACAAACACAAATAGTGTAGTCGTAAGGCGAAACAAAGAAGAAAAAGTTATGTATCGATTTGAGAAGAAAGAGGGCCGAAAAAAAGGGAAAAAATCTCTAGTGCATCTCGGAGACACGTCAGCTATTTTTACCAGACAATAAATCTCATGAAAAAAAAAGACAAAAAATCACTTGTGTATTTTGGGATCGTAAATCCAATGCTTTCCTAAAGAGTAAGCTCTTAAAGGGTACAATAATAACGAATTCGCAACGGATTAATGGCAGATTTAGAATCATATGGATGAGATGAGGATATATTTAAATAAGCAGGACAAATATAAGCATACAGTGGGTTCCCATCATGTTTAAAATAATACGTACAGTTCCGGAGATACTGACAAATTTTAAACTTAGAATACTCATAGATGAAAAATATTACTTTAAAGCTGTTACTTTTTTATATACTTTGAAGCTCTTTTGTAAAATTTTAATGATAAGAAACATCCTGAATACAGTAGGACGTTAAAAAATGATTTTGCTAAAAATAAATATACATAATCAAAATAAGAAATAAATATAAATAATTTATATATTTCCAAATATATAGAAAATAAAAAGATAAAAAAATTACTTGGTTTTTGTAAAAAATAAATTATTTTTTAAAAAGGATATGGATAAAATGTCTTCTCGGTGAAAAGTAATGATATTACTTTTTAATGTACTTCGGCAAAGCACAAGAGCATATCCTCCTAGTAAAATTAATAGATGCACCGTTTTAATCACGCTGTTCGAATCTTTTAATCGTAATAATCTAAATATATATGTTTTAGATCTAATGTGACTAATTTTAAGAGTGATAGAAGAAATAAATCGGAAAAAAGCGTCATATTAGATGTTGTGTAAAAAACAGTTCATAAGGTAGAAAGAGTGCTTTTCACCTCTTTCCCCCTCCTAAAAATATCATCCTTTCCTCATAACCACAGTTAAAAATGAATTGCACAAATCTTCATTTAAAATTAAAGATACTGAAACATCTTATGACTATGTAACCCTTTCGTGGGCCTTGGGAAGATTACTTCCCATCTACATGATCTTACAAAATACACGTGTGGAAAGCGCAAAATCCATTATAATGTACTGGCCTTGCAATTATAACGATGATAAGACTTATTCCCGCTTCAGTTTTGTGCTACTGCATATAATCCAGCAATTATGACAACCGTATGTGGGATAAAAAAAAGATGGTACTTAAGAAGTACCTTGCCCAAAAGCTTTCGCTGTATATAACGATGTCATGGGAGAGGTTGATCGCTTCAATCAAAGAAAACAAATATACCAAATAAAAAGAACGGTAGAATGATCGATGGGGCACTTGATCTCTGATGAGGTCTTAATCCCCTATCTTTTGTTTTTGTTGAGCATTGAAATATTCACTTGCCATGATTAGTGGGTGGTGGGAAAAGATTTTAAAGTGAAGAATTTAAAGATACAAATTAAAATTAAGAAAATACATTAGATTACGACTAGGGTTTCTTTCTCGGGATCCCGGGAAATCATAAGATTTTTGTATTTTTTCTATTCCCGGGAATTAGACTTCGTTCCCGGGATTTCCCGGGAATCACACGGGGCTTGAATTATCTATGAGGTAGCTATTTTTGACTTGACCTTACTTTTCAATCTCGGACATCGTTAACTGAACCTACTGTGACAATTTGCGATCGTTCACCCCGAACTTCCGGACGAAGAAATGTTTGTTACACCAACTGCGGTGTAAGAGCGTAATGTGAGAACTTTGGGGCTGAGAATTTTTCCACAGCTAGCCGTTGATTTTATCGAGCTTGGTTAATTAGAAATATTGGGTTTTTAAAGCAATCGCATTTCGTGACTGCACTATGTGATCGAAGTTCCAAGATCTAGATTTATGTTTATATAATGTAAGTCTTATTTCTTAAAACTATTATTTATTTAATCTTTTTTTTAAAAAAATTTCCGGATATTTGTCTTTATTATGAATTATTTAATTGAATCAGCAATTAAAGGAAGAAGGGAATGAACCCACAAACTGTTTAGGGGGGGGATATTTTTATAAGAAATTGCGCAACTTTTCTTATTTATTATTTTTTTAAACTTAACTTTCGTGTGAGATTCTTATGTTAATATTTATTTATATTTATGTAACAATAATACAGCAATTCCATAAACAAGAAATCGGTTATACAAATAAAATATCTTAAATACAATAATTAATATTTTTAGCGTACTTAAACGGCACTTCAGCAGCAAATGAGTTTTCAAGTATATATTAATATTTATCTCTTAGTAGCAACATTAGAGAAATAATTGATTCAGCTTTGACTGGTTAATTTTCAAACACATGTGACTCAGTAAGGAACATTAATTTTAGTAATTATTTTTCAAATGGGAATTTTTTCCTCGAGGTTTTTAATTTACAAAATCTTTAACTGTAACATTTTTTCCATGCCTGACTGATAAAAGTATAAATTGCTTATGCTTTCTGAAATCCTATTTCATAAATGAATAATCAATTTATTATATATTTTTTGTACTTTTTTGCTCATTATATGAATTAGAATTAATTTTGTAATTTATATGCATCCTTATTTTATATAATGATTATTGATTTTATTTAAAAATAACTTGTTTTTAAATTTTTAAAAATTTTGATGTATTCCCGGGAATTCCGGGAACGACAATTACATCCCCGGGATTTCCCGGACATTCCCGGGTATGGAAATACCCGGGAAATCAGAAATCCTAATTGCGACCTATATAAATATTAAAATGAAGAAAAAAATGTTGGAGCTCTTTTTATTTGCGTTGGGGTGTGTAGGTACAAGTGTGAAAAAACTGTATCGACCGTGGCTAACTCCGAAACCGGAGGTTAGCATATGGTCAACTTAATCTTCGTTGTCAGGTCAGCAAGCTGGGCCACCGGGAGAACCCGGCACCTTGCCCGCCGGCTTCCGACTGATAGTAGTGGAAAAATGATGGGTATTTAAGCTGGTTAGGGGCACAGTGGAAATAAAAAGAACATCTGTAAAATAGTGGCATCGTATCTTTTATTTTCTTATTAACCTTGCCATTATAAAAAAATTCCTACTGTGGCAAGAGAACAAAAGAAACAAAAGTTTAGACCAGTTAACATTCCGTATAGCATTAGCTTGTCAGCTAACATAAACGGGATACTCCTCAAGAAAAATGAAAGGATGTCCTACTAGCTTCCAAGCAAAAAGGTGTGTAGTTCCGGATGATGTGCGATTAGACAGTGTAGGAAGTAAATGCTAAAGATGGTTTCCAAATGCCAAAGAGATGAGATGCCAAATAAAATCCAGTTTCCAGATGCCAAATAAGATCTGTAAAATGGTAGCACTGTATCTTTTATTTTCGTATTGACCTTGCCATCATAAATAGTTTTATACTGTGGCAAGTGAACAAAAGAAACAGAATTTTAGACCAGCTAACATTCCGCATAGTATTAGCTCAATAGCTAATAGGTGGATATTTCTCAAGAAAAAAGAAAGGACGTCCTGCTAGTTTCCAAGCAAAGAAGAACGTAGTTCCGGATGAGCTGTGCTTAGCCAGTGTGGGAAGTCATATGCCAAAGATAGTTTTTGACTATAGAAAATGTAACAGAAAAGGACAAGAAAGAATATCCGCTACATGTGTGCAGAATGTGATGTACCCTTGTGCATTGCAGCATGCTTCTCATCATGACAAATAATCACCATTAACTTTAATTTTCTTAATGGCGGTGTATGGTTCCTTGGGAAGTATTCTCCCCACCCCTAAAACTTAAATGAAAACATGAAATTCGGCAACATAAAATATACTTCTTTAAAGGCTATTGTTCAACTCTTAATAAAACAAACAAGCAAAAAAACTGCGAGAAATTGAAAAGAGAAATATAAACCACGAACGGCTTGAAAAATTATTCCCAATTACACAATTTCACACATTGCAGAATTTCTTTACAGTATAAAAATTTACCATTTCAAAATAACATTTACATTTAGTAAAGTTACTGCTGCGATTATCGCTTGTGATTACATCGTTACCAATAAGATTTGCTTGCGTTCTGAAGTATTCCACACATGTCATGGACGGCTGTGGCAACCACGGAAGCCTTGGTAATTGCGTAGCACACGAGGGATTGTAGTTGTTCTCATAAAAAATAAAGGGAAAGGATCTAGTGGAAATGGCCCAGGTAATCGGATTCCCTCGACTAATCCATAGGCCGTAAAAAATGTGGTACATGCAATTTAACACACTCTTCAGTAATAAAACTGGCACGTTTCCATTCTGGAAGCCCGCTTTCAGGAAATGGCAGATATATTGACTATTTTTTGACCTTTCTAATTTTTTTTTATTGGAAATTTTTTAAGGATACTATGTGTTGCCACTCCTAATAATTTCAACATTTCCTGTTTTATATTATTTGATAATTGTTTCACGTTTGTTTATTCACTTCTGAATCTGGCAACAGAATTTTAGTAAATAAGTTTATGGAATATTCTACACATTTTACGTTTTACTCTAAGAAAAGAACTGTATTATATTTTATGTTTACGGAGCGTGTGCTCAATTAAATTGTTCTTTCATGTAAATAGCTTCATTTATTCAAAACTGTAAATAGCCTTATTTATCCTGCATGTCGAAGAACAATAAAAGAATAATGTAATTTAAGAATAGTTTTTCTCGAGTCACAACACTATGTTTCCAGTGAGAAAACATAGTTCACTGTTACTCCCTGAGCAGTCCTTGAAATAGTTGTAACTTTTCAGAACAGTGATTCTCAACCCCTGTGCCACTAAAATTTGTAAAATTATTAATTATACTCTGAGAGAAAAAAATAAAATCTGGAATCGAATCATTCGGCCGTTTTACAGAAATAAACTTAGAATATTCGTGGTATATTTAACTTATCTTTTCATGGATAGATGAATATAATAAAATTTCATTCGTTTGTAATCTATTTGTGATCAGATACATCTGTACATGAATTAACTTTGAATAAAGAGGGAAAACTAATTTCACTCTGTAATAATCGAGATTTAATTTTAAAACACTCAGAAGAGTCAATTTAAGCATTCAACATTTAAACAACCAAGAGTTTATTTTGGATTAAAATTAGAGGTGATTATCTCATATAATAGCCAAAAAAGCTTAAAAAATGTGTTACAATTTCCTACAACGTATTTGCTTGAATTCAGATTTTCAGCATTAACAAATATAAAAATGATTTTAAATGATGATATTTTAGCTGTAAATGACGGAACGAGAGGGGCATTATCATTTTTACTACCAAATATAAACGAAAATCATCAACCTCAAACATCGCTTCAAGCAGGAAACAACTTGCCATTCTCTGTCCAATCACGTTTTTCGTAAAACTGCCTGTTTGCTAGAACTGTACTTGTTGGCAGCAGAAAGGCTTTTTCTGCTCTATTACACGCGACCTCTGCGGGAAAAAAATTTCCTCTATGTTTTCCTTCATAAATTAAGTGCACAGATATTGCCCTTCTTCTGGTTCCTTCCCTTACATCATACTTAGCGTATACCGGAGAACTGCTCATTTTATACTTGCTTAGTTGGATAAAAAATTAATTTATGCATTTGCGGCTACCACGTGGTGATAAATAAAGTTCAGGATTATTTTGTAGCTTACTGAGACGAGGAATAAATAAAATTTCATTATTAGAAAAGCATCCCATTATACCAATTGCATATACTCCCCCCCCCCCCCAAAATATTCACCTATACAACACAGCGGCAAAAACTTATGCATGGTATTCATTGGTATATTTCAGTCAGTGTTGATGAGCATAAATCTATAATGTTTATTTACAAATATTGAAAAAAAGATTACTTAAAAATTATAAAACAAGAAAGTGCAAACTTAACTATGAAACGATCCCAAATCCCTTCTACCCTGTGACCCAGCTAAAGGTGTGGAAGGAATTAAAGAATCATTCGACATGATAAATTCCAATTATTTTATTTATCACTATAATCGAATCAAACACAAATAACACTTGAAATAGGATAATTCAGTCTAGCAATAGAGAGGAGAGGCGAGATTCGCGTTTGGGGAGAATATATTCACAATAATGTATCTCTTCCTTAATATTACTTTACACAGAGCTTTCATATTTAATGTAAGTGTTCAACTTAATATAAGGTGACAGTACCTGAACTTTATATGCAGTCTTCTACTCAATCTAACTTAACTTTAACATTTCTTGGTTATAAGCTTTTACAAGGGCTTTAAACCAATTCTTGTAATCTTCACCTTGTAACTATCTTGTCACCTCTTGTTAGCTAAACTTCTGACTTTCTAACTTTCATTTTACCTATTCTCTTCACTGCCAATTCACTAACTGTTCACTATTATCTTCACTTCTAATCAACTCTTAATTCACTAATCTCTAAGACTCGCAACTAGGAATATATATAATAAACTTAATTTGCATATCACGTTTCCTTCTTAGGAGAAGATTGTTTAATATTTGCTGGCCCAAAAGAATACCCAAAAAAGATTTGTTAATTGAAGGTCTCGTATAGATCCGTCACAGCTATTCTTATTTAATATAATTACGTAAAACATTACTTACTGTAGGTTAAAATATATATTTTAAAATCTTAATTAATATTTGTTTTTCAGAATTCATGTTAGTTTGATTTTTATTATTTAAATTCGTACTTAAGCTGTGTAAAAAACAATCTCTACTAATGCCGTATACCAAAAAACAGAATTGTGTCCATTTCATTGGATTTAATATTTGTTTAATCACCTAAAACATTTTTTCTCAAAGAGAACTTGTGACGGTTTTACGTTTCACTACTCTCGTACTCTTTAATATTTTATTTATTTCACATCTCACGGAGCAAGCGTGATTTATGCATGAGATATTTTATATAGTTCGGTTAGCGAGTTAGAAGAGAATGAAATAGGGGAATGAAATGAAGAGAGAATGAAATGAAATGAGAAAGTGTTTTTCAAGTGTAAACGTAGATGTTGTGAGTAGAGTCCATCGTACCGTTGTGGATAAAATAAGTTCATAAAAGAACTGCGAGAATAGCTGAGAAAGAAGTCGCCTATTAAAGGAATCCTAATTCAAGTTGTTCCAATCAAGATATTAAGGAAGCAGCTAGACGAACCGCATATCATAAGAAATCAGGTTAGTTTTATTGATTCCAATTAAGTATAAGTGTGTAGCTGTAATTGTACGCGTCGATCCTTCGTGGATTCAGATAGGATTCCGTCGTTCCTGATTATTGAATCCTTCTCATTCTCCACTGTGTTTTATTGTTCTTAAAATTGAATAGTATTTGTGTAATCTCTTAATTAAGAAAAATCAATAAATAGATTGATTTTTAAAATGAGTAGTGAATTCATTATGCATTCAACACGTTCAGATTCAGGTAATACCGAAGGGGAATTGATAATCTTAGAGGTCTTTTTTCTTAAATTTGGAATATTATCACTTTGTGTGGTTCATATGGATGTATGGTTCTCTACTCTTGTGTTAGTAGAGGAATGCTAGCTGCTTGTATGTCTACAAAATTATGTGAACATTGATTAAAACTTACATTTTTTAAAAACTTTTTTTAAAAATTCATCTCGATTAAAGCTAAGTGTTAGCTGGAGAATTTCATTCACGAAAAAGATTTTCGAAGAGTTTAGGCTTACAAAAAACATTCATATGTTGCTCTTTTTAGATATAAAAGAAACGAAAGCCATTAACTATTTCGTCAAAAGATAAATATGGACAGATCAAATAGCATTTCGTGATTTTCCTTGAATTTAATATAATTACTCGTTTTATTTTGTAAGGCAAATTTTTTTAATACCAAAAAGCAAAACATAAAAACCAAACAATGTATTTTAGATTTTACTTTTCTTTTGCAAAAAAATGTATTTAAAGTGATATTAGAAGCTTGTGTTGGTTGGTCTTACTAATTTCTCAAATTTAAATTTAGCTCAAAAATTTAAGAAGTTAGGGTAATTGTTGCATTTGAAAAATATGTAGTAATAAAGTGTAATATATAAGAATGGTTTAAAAATATATCAACTAATTATATTTACTACATAATTAGATTCAATTATTAAAAGAGAAAAATATATTACAAAGATTATAAACATAACTCAAAATTAAAGTATTGGATTATTTATAAATGAATAAATTCATCAGTATTAGGAAACAAAAAAATTAATTTTTTTCTTCTGATTATCCAAAAACAGGATTTATTAACAATTCCTACGCAATGTTGTTGTCGTGTCCTTCCCGAAGGGAATAAATGAAAGTTGCCAGAGCCTGTGAGACAGGTTGGACTTCTTTAACGATAGATGGCGACACCACCTATCTCCACCTCCACAATTTAGGCATGAAACTAGAGGGGAGGGAAATATTCTCCAGCCCCCTGCACTCGTGGTTTCTGATGTGACCGCCCGCAAGACTTTCAGATCCACTGATTTAACGAGCACGTACTCCGTGTGTATTCGGTAGTATTTGGTGGCATCGGGAATCGAATCCAGGTCTTGTGGTCTGGAGTCCGATGCTCTAACCACTAGACTACCATGGCCTACCAATAAGTAATATTAAAAAAAATTTAGTCAATTCCTACTTAGATCAACAGAATTTTTTTTATTTTAGTTACTTTTAATTAAATGGTTATAAAAATGTATATACATATGAGAGAATCACATTATAAGTGGCAATTAATTTTTATTAATTATCATTAAAGTATCGCATTTTCATCCAAAACAATCGTGTATATAAAATTTCAGTTCAACTATTCAGCTTTAAAACGTGATAAAAAAAAAAATCTTTTAAAGTTTTGACCCAAGTCGTTAAAAATGAAACCAACGTGGATGTATTTGTAATTCTTTAAATAATTAATTTCAGTCAATAATTTTAATTAATTATAATTAAATTATCTCTCGTATTGTTACCCAAAACAATAGTGTATAGAAAATTTCAACTCAAATGGGCGCATTAAAATGTGAGAAATAAACCTTTTCAAGTTTTGACACAAGTCGTCAAAAATGATGCCAATAATCAATTAATTTTTATTAATTATAATTAAATTACTGTATTGTCATCCAAAACAAGCGTGTGCATAAAATTTCAGCTCAATTGAGTGCTTTAAAATGCATTTTATTAACGATTGAAAATTTGAAGATATATAGAGAGAGTGAACTAATAGTAGGAATTGAATAAAGCAATTTTCAAGAAAACGCGTCATTTTTGTGGACATATTACACTCTAATTTATATAATAGAAGTTTAAAATAATCTAACAATGGATTTTGTGTAATTAACATCCAGTCTTGATGAATTAACGAAAGTTATTTTTGAAAAAAAAAATTTCACTCCTCTAATTTCTATTGCATAAAGATAATATTCTGCTATATATTTAATACATACATAGATGCTCTTTTGGTTATTATGATTATCTTCAGCGAAATCCACAGTCTTTCAATCACAATGTGTGTTGCTTTATTAAATAAGCTATCGTAATATGAAAAGAGTTGCTGAATAGCTTATTCGAATAACCGAGATAAATATGTTAGTTACCCGCGGTGTTAAGCAGAGAAATAATTAATGTCGGAAAACTGAGGTAAAATACTGAGACCTTGGTAGAAATAATTAAACCAAAAACTGTAGCACCTCGTTATGTATCCTGGAATGGGAAACATTTCAACTCTTGCAATATATGAACATTTGCCGTTTCCCGTCCACTTTGCTGAGTATTTTATTACATCGTAAGTCTAAACATTCTCTTTTTTAGGTTATTGGTATCCAAGTTCGAGCATTAACTCTTGAACAATATTTTACCGGCCGTTGTCGCTTGTTTGAAAAAAGGATGACTTGAATTTTCTAAAACTGAAGAATATTTATTTTCACGCTTCTGTATCCCCTTTGTAGTCGATTTCCTCAAAAAGCTTTTTTAATCAGACCTCTACTCAATAAAAGAAACATGTTTGCTAAATTCCAAATCTGCCAGTCTAATGTCTCAAAACTGAGAAATATTTATGTATAATGCTACCACAGCCACTTTAGAAGTCTATTTTCGTTCAATCCGTCTTTAGCGGATCTCTGCGCAATATAAGAAACATGATTCCCAAATTTCGAATCTGCAAATGTAATTTTTAAAAAACGGAAAGTTTTGTTTCTAAATCCACCGCAACCCTCCTTGGGTAAATTTTTGCAAAGCTCGTTCTTAGCGGTTCTCTGCTCAACAAAAGGAACATGGCTGATAAATTTCAAGACTATTGGTCTAATAATTTTGGAGTTTTTATGATGAGGGAGGGAGTCGCTTTTTTAGGAACGGAGCTTCTGCAGAATGCATATTTTAGAATTTAGTCTCAAGTTCGTGCTTCTTAAGCTACAGTGGAGCTTAAGAAGCTTCTTAAGTTCCCTGTTTTATGAAATGTACGATATTTCCTACTGAATGGTATGATGTGCTCCAGTGAGACAGTATGGAAATCATGCCATTGAAGTATGAATTTTATCAGAACTATAAAACTAATCTATCTAAAATTAAATGATATACATATAAGAAATCGTATGAAATAAATATATACGATCAAATTTCAATTAAATTTTGTCTATCTCTTTTGTTCGTTCTTTTTTTTTTTTTTTTTTGTATTATATTTAATATTTGAAAATGGATTTTTCCATCCCCTTCCCCCAAAATTTGAACTCATTTAAGGTATCCGACTGGTCACGACAACTTTTTTTTTTTAAAAAAAAAAAGAAGACATGGGGATTTTTTTTTGTTATTTTTAGATTTGTTTAGTGCATTTTGAGAAAAATGTGCTAAAATTAAGAAGAGAAAAGAAATTATTATTACTAACATGGAAAAAAATAGGTAAAAATTGACAAAAATTAGCATAAACGCGGCCCATTCTGCACTAAAGGTTTATGAACAAATTTTCAATTTTTTCAATCTAATGTGTTGCTATATTAAGTAATGGCATCTGCTTTTACTAAAACACTTGTAGTTTTTGTTCTAATAATAAACTTAGTATTTTTATAAAGCTAATAAGATGGCCCATAAAATAAAACCATAAAAAAAATTATCAATTTTTGTCAAAATTCACAGTTTTAGGGTAGTCGGATACATTAAGCATATCGGCAAATTCACGAAATATTTAAATTGTTTAATTTAGCATATTTTTTCTTTATATTAAAATTTTTAAATATTAATAAAAAGAGCGTAACATTATGTAATAATACATATGCAAATAATTTTTTTACCAATAAAGTAAGATTGTTTTAATACCATATCTCTGAAAGGATATATTTTTTGTAGAGGATATTTCTTAAATACAACAAGCACTAGATTTAACAATTAAAAATATTAATAAACTTTTCTAAAAAACATATTATAAAAGATTATAAAAAATTTTTCTTCTTAAATAAATCTACAGATGTGTAGTTCCATTCAGAAGAAAAATTTATTTAAATTTTATTGATAATTAATAGGGTTTTTTTTTCTGATTATTATTTTCCAAAAAAAAAAAGTTATTTCAATTTGTCAATGTGTCCTAGCAAATGCAATGTATTTTACACATTTAACGTGAAAATGTAACTTTTTCTCAACATGGAATTTAGTCAACCTTAAAATATTTTAAAATAAAACAGAAGATATAAATATAAATCTTAGAAAAGGGGGGGGGGTGAGAAAATATCCTATTAATTTTTCCCTTCAAAATGCTAAGAAAATAAAACTTAATTCTCTCCAAGGAAGGAAAACAACAAAACGTAAAATAAATACAGAACTATGTTATGAATAGGCATAATAAAATATGAATATTCTCATTGCCCTTCGCGTGTGTCTAATGAAAAATCTCAACCTGCGTGACGATCATAATAAAATCTTCTGCCAGTAAATAGGTTCGCGCTAACAGCTAAATATGGGTCGCGTTAATGTGTGGAGTATTTCCAAAACCACAAACCGTGTACTTCTAAATAAAGCAGGTGCAAGTTGATCGCGTTGTTTGAAAATAAAAGTTTATTGTGTTGGAAGCAGTTTATTGTGTAAGGATGTCATTTTATCTGCAAGAGGCAGATGAAATGATATTCGAATGTCGCGAAATATTTTCGTTCGCGACTGAAATCCTTTTTTCGAAAACTACAATTTTTTTGCATTGGATTTTGTTTGTTTTCTTGTGGAAAAAAAAAGGTATTCGAAATTTTCAAAAGGGGGAATTTTTTCCCTTTCCTTTTGAATTTCTGTTCAATTAAAGGGTGAAATTGTTTCAAAATAGGTTACTGTTAGTAAATGAATGGTTTTTTTTTTCGTCGCACTATAAAACAACCCTAGAGCTACTGGTAACGGGCATCTTAAAATTGAACTAAGGTCATACGATGAGCGCGACATATGATCTGGCATCTCTCTAGACTTCCACGCCACCCTGATCGTGCAGGTTCGACAAAAGGTTTTGAAATCAGTTAATGTATCCGAATACCCTAAAATTGTGAGTTTTGCCAAATTTTGTTTTATTATTTTATTTTATAGGCCATCTTACAAGCTTTATAAAAATATCAAGTTTATCATTTTCCGTTCACTAGAACAAAAACTACAAGTGTTTTAGTAAAAACAGATGCCATACTTCAAGCAAGATGTCATACCTTAAAATCAGTTTTACTCGAAATGTCTCTTTTTCGGAAATGTACAAACGGGGCCAGCGAATGCTAAAAAAGTTTACAAAATAATTAACTGAATTTTTTTGTGTATGATCTGTATAATAGTTAGTATAAGTGTTTTAATCTTCAGAAATATCAATCCCTGTTTTATTATAAAATTTACAGTCCCTTATAATCATATAATCACTGTTTTTTAAGCAATTTCATATAATAACTGAGATAAAGTGCTCTAGTTTTTGTAATAATTAAAATATCTCTTATCCTGAAAGTCACTTCAAAAATGAATAACTTAGTATCACATCAAAATTGAAAATTTGTTCATAAACTTTTGGTACAGAATAGGCCACGTTTTTTTTTTTTTTTTTTTTTTTGTCAATTTTTACCCATTTTTTAGTAAAAATAATTTCTTTTTCTCTTCTTAATTTTAGCATATTTTTCATAAAATGTATTAAACAAATCTAAAAACAACAACAAAAAAATCCCATATATCCATTTTTTACAAACAAAAAAAAAGTTGTCGTAGGTAATTGGATACCTTAATTTTAAGACTAATAAATACTTTAAAAATTAACGCGAAAACGTTTAAGACGAAATATCGATTTACACAAAATAATACAACAGTCCGCCAAACTCTACTATGTATTTTCATACATTGTTTTTCTCTTAACATGAAACGAAACTCGCTTAACACGAAAAGATTACTTTTCTGGGAATGAACAGTATACAGAAAAATCCACCGCGCATGTTCAGCATCTAAAGAATTCGCTGCAGTAGATGATGATAATGTGCGTGACGCCCAATTATGACAAAGACATTTTCGGGTTTGTTCAAAGCTCATAAAATATCATTGATAAAGAGTTAGACGATGAAAATGAAATGAACAATGCATGTCCTGTTACCACAGGAACATCCGAAAAGAGGAACGTCTTGAAAAGTATGTGCAGTTATTTAAACTCACATTTCAATTGTGAGTAACAAAATAGACGGTATCCAATAATTTGTTGACTATTTGATGCTGAAAAAACAATGCAAAGAAACATATCAGATTATTTTCCAAAGACCAATAAATGTTTTATTTTTCAAAAATTTGAAAAATTTGTTTTAAATTTCATAAAGTTCTTGCGAATGTTTTGGTTTCATTCATTTTTATTAAATACATGCATGTATACATATAAATGCAAATAAAATGTACTCTAATAAATTTAATTTTGTTAATATATGGATTTTTTTTAAATGCCGAACTCATAAAATGCTGATCACGAGTCTGTTACCACTGACTACAACAGCCACATGCATTGGGCAAATTCAATAGAGTAATTTAACATGATGTGTACAAAAAACCCTTTCTCCAAATACGTATAAATTTGTTCAGATTTAAATAATTGTATATTCCTCATTTTTCTTCGCATAACCTCTTTATGAGCTTATCTTTTAAGCTGTTTATCTGCTATGTTAGTTATCTGCTTAGATGTTATTGAAAAGGATGCATATACTTTGAATAAATCGCTTAAGAAAGTCGCAAATCTTATAAGAACATAAAAACTTATTGAATTTAACAGGGATTATAGCCCTCAAAATCCCTTAAGATTGCGTTGAGATAAAAAAAAATCGATTTATTTACTCCCTAATTAGGCTATAATAGGAGAATTATGATTTTGTAAATATTTCGAATGCATTTCTAAACAGTTAACTGAACAAATTACAGCAAAGCAATGCATTAATTTATATTCAGTGTTGTCTTAAATTATTTAATATGTTCGCAAATATAGGATTTAAACAACAGTAAACTATTAAAGCGTGGATACATTTTTATAAAAAGAAAGAGCAAAACTCTCTGATGAAAGTATAAAATTTAGAAACTTGCTAATGGCGTCTACTATCCAGAAAAAAAAATAAGAATGACTAAATTTTCATGCATATTTTTTAGTAGTTTTGTAATTGATATTTAATATACATTTGTGTTTTCAAAACTCTAGCTTTAATCAATCTCTTTTAAATAAAATGTTATTTTTAATCTGATGGTTCCGGCCTACCGATATACTACACTTTCAGAACGCGTTTTTTATATTAATTTATCAGTAAGAAAAATAGATTGTTAGACACTCTGACAAGTAAACAATTTAGACTATAATTCATGTAAGTTTTTTTTTAATCTCTCTCAAGGAAAATAATCAAATAAAACCTTCTTATTTATTAATTACGGGGGGGGGGACTCAATGAAAATATCTAATACGTAAAGTAAAATGTTTGAGATCCGGATTATTCTGTATTTTGAATAAATACAAAAAACTTTTCTTTCGCTATATAATTCGCCACACGAATTGCCCCTTGATATCAAAACAACAAAAATTCTTACGTGTTTTATATGAAAAAAAAAATCTGTCAGATTTTGGTGGGAAACAGCGCGATTTGCGTAGGGCCAATTTGGCTGCAGTGACGCTAATACGTAAGAATACGAACGCTATTATGAATTTTTACGTGTTTTCTTTTTGTTCTGAGTTGTTAATGGTAGTTTCATCAAAATCAGTCCTTTATTTATCTATTTAAGGTTGCTTTTGGTTTGAATTAATATCATAATTTCTACTATATGCTGGGTTACTTCAAATATTTTTACGTTTATTCTATTTCTGTTTCAATTTTTCCTATTTAAGATTTTCGGTGAGTGTTTTGTTTGCTTAGAACTGGTTATGGGGTAATTTCATCAAAATTAGAGGGCTTAATTTTTCCGTTTTAGATAACCTTTTAATATAAATTAATGTGTTATAGTTTCTATTTTAGTGTCACACAGTTTTTGTTTGTTTATTTTCTGAACTATAATTTTCTTGCTTATCGTAGTAGTTTACATTAAATATGTGATACCGTGACTCAAAAGTTAGTATTTAAGCCAAAAAATGATTTGTAAAGCTTTTTGTAAACAAAGGCTTAGATAAAAAGGTACTTACGTACTAGCGTCACCGCAGCAAAATTGGTGCCACGTGAATCACACCGTAATATCAAAATAACGAAGATTCTAACAAAGTTACTATACTTTCCCACCATATAGTGCTACACATGCTGTAATATTACTGTAAAAGAGCAATTGATTACTTCTGAACCGAGAGTACTAGGTATTCAAAGATCAAGAGACTTTTACTGAACAAAGTAAAAGTGTTAACACTTTTAATCGAGAGTAAAACAAAGTAACACTCCCTCAAAAACTGTAATACTTCTAAAAATACAGTTTTTCAGAAAATGAACTTCAAAAAAAAAATAATAACTTAGGAAACCAGAATAAATAAAAATACTAGATTTTTCAAAAAGTCCCTTAATATGTTTTTTAAAATTAAGACAGTAAATATTTTTAAAAGTAGAAGTAAAAACGAATATTTATGAGAAAGTTTCAACTTCCGTTTCTCTTAAAAAGTCGTCTGGCATAAAAACAGTTATATTTCCATTTTTACGTTTCGTAGTTTCAATAGAAAAGCAGTTTTTGAAACCTAGGATTTCAAATATTTTATTGCATAGATAACAACTTTCTATATTTTCTCCAAAATTTCAAACGTTTTATTGTATAGATAAAAAGTATCCATACGTTTTCCAAAATTCATATTTTTAAAGTAGTCAGATACCTTAATAACAATTCACCAACCATGCACATTAGAGCAGACAGAATTTTTCTTTCAGGATTTAAAAACTGACCAACGGAAAAAAGATATTCTCTTTTTATTCACTTTATTATGACTTTTTTTCCCCTAATGGGATTGCGTTTTAGTATTTTAACCTTTGCAGACCTAGTACATTCCCTAGGAGCTGGTATCACTTTTTAGCGCGGCAACATATAGGCGATGCCAACTACCACAAGTAATTTTGACCCTCAGTTTCCTCACCAGAGGGAGGCACTTGAGTTCTTGACAATGCGAACCTGTCCCAGGATTTAATTTTGCCGAGAGCACCCAAGCCAAACAAACACTCTAGGGATCGTTTACATGCCGTATAATCATACGACATGGCCGCTGTCAATTTTCTGCACCATGAAAATCCACCGATTTGGGCCGGGTTCAAACCCGCAACCTTAGGTACAGAAGGCCAGCGACATACCAACCACGCCATCCAGCCGGCACTTTATTAGGATTGTGCTCATCCAATAAGTGTGCAGGGTTTCGGACTCTCGTGAAAACCATCACCGTCTCACCACTCTGGAGAGTTACTGAGAAAGTGGGAGTTGCATTAACATCGCATTATAAAGCTGCACAACGGCTAGAGGAGACGAGGACGATACCTGAGATACCCCCCCCCCCCTCCTAACTTTCACACCAGATTTAACGAGCATCAGCTCCTGTTCACGGCGGGTTTTCAAGACTAGAGTCACTAGACTCGAAATCATTACACGACAGCCACGAGTTCCTGATTTTGATGACTTGGCTACAGGGGCCACAGTTGTTATAGAACAGGGTTGGCAACCTTTTAGCAGTGGCGTGCCAAATTAATCTACCAATAGGATTCAGCGTACCACACAATGGGATATTTTTGAAACAATTCCATTCCCACAATAATGTATACGAAGTTAGAGAATAGAGGTCAATAATACGGATTCGCAGTTTTATTACATGTTAATTTTGCATCATTTCAAGGTGTTTCTTAACATAAAAATAAACAGCACAAGATAAAACTATTTATTCAACAAAATTTTTAAAAATTAAAATTGTACATGTATTTTAAAAGTATTAATTAAAATAAGATATATGCAACATTAAAATATAAATAATTCCCTTCATTAAAGTTAAATAAAATTTTAATTCGAGCCTAATGATTGTACTGCTCTACTTTCAAATCGCAAAATCAGGGGTATAATTTGTGATTCAATTTGGCATGATTTTGAGCATTCACACAATATCATGTAAATTGAGCTATACAACTTATTGGCGGAATCGAAATATTTTTCATATGAGGAAAGATTTTCTACTTTGATATGTTGAACCAAAAGCGAAAATCAGAGAACATCCAATTTTCCCTCTTCCAAACAATTATATATAAAAAAATCCCTCCAGACATTCAATAATTTACATTCATGAATCCATGACATTCAATAATTTACAAAGGAGATGTAAATTTATCTTCAGAGTGATCTATAAATTTTTTTTTGTAATTTCGTAAAGTAGTGCAGAGAGCAGCAGAAACTAGTGCAGAGTGCCAATGAAAGTCGTACCGCGTGCCACATGTGGCACGCATGCCATGGGTTGCCGACCCTGTTATAGAATATTTGGCAAATGAATTTATAACAACAGATTTTCAAATAAAAGTAGCTGTTGGCATTCGAGTAAACATTTAAATGAACAGTAAGTAAATCAAATTAGTGGGTTAACAGAAATAAGGAAATTTTTACAATGGAGTTTCCATTTTGACAGAAAGAATTTTTTTAAATGTTACGACTAAAGAAAATAAATTAAGTATGAAATAATTCTAAACTACACATTAATTCTCTCTCTAGCCAAAGCTAATCCACGGCGAAAACTAGCCTTAACTAACACAAGGGAAATAAAAATATATTTAAAGGAAAGGGATTTAAAAAGCAAATCTGTATAATAAAGGAAGATTAATGAAATTGAGCGTGTCATCTCACCTTGATATTTTTATCTCTACAAACAAAAAACCCCAAATATTGAGTGGTAACTGAGATAATAAATCTGCATAAATTATATCCAAAAACATAATTACAGTTAGAGAAAAAAAATTGTGAACAATCAAATGCAAATAAATTTATGAAACATTTATTATATTTCCCAATTCAAATAAATTAATAGTTAATAATTTAACACTAGATTACCCAGGAAGTCATTTTGACTGCTTTTTAATTTCCATTAGAAAAACAATTACATATATAATGACACATTTCCTCAGACATTTTTAGAATATATTTTTTCCCAAGTGAAGTAAATTTTTTTATTGTTAATATTTACTAATAACTTGTTATATGACTGTAAATAATATAAAAATATTAAAAATTAATTTTAAATAAATTTTTTTACACATTAGTTATTTTTTCACAATGCAGTCATTTTGACTGCTTTTGGGCAATATAGGTATTTACTAAATTTCAGTCTTTCTAGTGTTAATAATTTTAATATTCAAAGAGATAGCAACGATTGTTTACCTATAATATCGCAGAAAGTATTTCATGTACTTCAATGTTTACGAAAATAATAATGCCTAAGCTGAATTTTGCTACAATTATTTACTTCCAAAGCGCCATCTAGTTGTTGCAACAAAAAAAAATGGCGGTAAATTTTAAGAAATTTAATAAAAAACTTAAAACAAACAGTGCTTTAGCTTTGCATTATGTGGTATACAAAGCACACACCTTCGACTGCGATACATAAATCAAAAAAGAACAGGAAGAAACTTTAAAACTCAACGTGCTTCAATCACCAAATATAGAAAAACAAAGAATTTTCGAACCTTACGGTAATCTCTCTGCCAGATTTCGTTCATACTCCGTCGTTTTTCCATGATTTTTAATTCTTTAAAGAATTCTACACTTATACAAATTTCAACTAACGCGAGAAAGTAGTACAACGTGTATTGTTTGTACTACTGCGGTGGATGAATCAGACGGAATGCAGTTATAAACACTTTTACGATTCTTCGTCACACAAACTTAAACGACATTGAACAGTAAATTTCGAAAGCCACAAGCATTACAAAAGAAAGCTGAAAAGGATAAGCGCCGTCTTTTCTCAATATTGTTACAATAGCGTGTTAAAAACTGTACATTTTATACAGTACAACTTGTTATACAGATGCTTTATTTCAAAATTGTTTAAAAAGCCACAGAGCCCAGTGTTTAAATTAGCAATGCTACAGCAAACTTCATTCTTTTTCTGAAAAAAAAGTATTCAAATGCTTATTACCTGTGACCGTGATAGTCGAGTAGCCGTTGCACCAAGCTTGTAGCCGATAACTAACAACCTTATATAAGCTTCACTTGTAACGGTATGTAATGGAATCTTTGAACTCAATTTTTACCCATTTTAAAATGTCAGATTGATTCGAAACTTTGCTCACTTGTCCAGGAATGCGATGACAGTACAATTATTTAATAGTTTTGTTCCATTGTCCTGGTCAGGATCATCAGGATTAACGATTTCCCATTTTCAGATCCCATCCCGCATCTGGCGGCTATTTTCAGATCCCATTTCCAGATTTGGCGATTAATTACAGGTTTAATGACTGAAAGTTTGAGTTACAACTCAGTTCGATTAACTATAAAAGGGGGTTTTTAGTTTTTTTTAAACTATAATTTATTATTTTTCTAACGAGCCGAACTTATGAAAAGGGAGTGATGCACATGAAACCTGAAGAAGCTGAATTTTATTTGATTTACTTTGTATTATGAAACAACATGGGGGCTTTTGACGACAAATCTCGTAATTTTGGTCAAGTGATGAGGTCAACACATGAACTAGCACACCCCTTGACCAAACTTCCATCACCTATCAACTTGAAGACTTTGAGCCCCAGCTTCTTCAAAGTGCATCAACCCCTAAACATAGATAATTTTCAGTTGCACTAGAATTGAAAGTCCATACGTAGGAATTTCTCAAACTCTGGGGCGCAGCCCCCTAGGGGGTTGAATAACTCATCGAGGGGAGCGCGAGCATATTGAAAAGTCGAAAACAAAAGATTATTTAAAGAAATTATCAATTTACTGAAAATAAACAAACAAAATACATCCTGGCATAATAAAAAATGAAATACACATTTACACTGATATAATACACTTATAAATGTATCAGTACTGTACAATGTATTTTATAATTAATTAGCTGGTATACCCGTTCTTTGCACGGCTGAATTGAAAAATTAAACAATACGAATTGAAGAATAAATAAGTTTTTAATGATTTAATTTTAACTGAATTGCAAATTCAACAACAACAACAAAAATGCTTTTTGCGTATTTCAGTTCAACAAAAAATCATAATTGTTAAATTTTAAATCTGTAGGTCTATTAGCTGATATAAAGTTTTTTTTTATTCATAACACCCCCGTAACTCCCTTGAGGGTCGAATTTTAAAAACACTTTCCTATACTGATTTCTGCTCAGCAAAAGTAATATATTGTTACAAATTTGGGAAATGAATGCTTAAAATAGAGTTAATAATTTTATATCGGATGTGGAATACATTAATATTACTTTCTGTTGTATTTATTTTATGTTAAATTTGTAATATTCGCAAGGAACGCCTTTCCTTACATTATAGTGGCGATTTATATATAATGGAAACAAAGTGAAATGTTGGCGTTAGGAGCCAAGTTGGCATTATTTTTGGAGACCATGTTGGCAAATTGGAGATTGATTGAATGGAGCAGAAGTTGATATGCGTTCGCGCCACCTGGTGGGGAGCTGCGACAACACTTATCTAGATAATTACTACGGTTTATAATTAATCTCTAAGCTGCCGATTAAAATTTATGCAATTCGTTTTCCAATGCCATCGTTTTCCATGCAGATGCGCGTATGTAATGATTGTTTTTTAGCAGGGGGAGAAAAGGAATAAAAAAATAAGAAAATCTTCTGAAATAAGTAACTCCTCTGCAAACACTGTCAAGGTCCTTTTATTGCATTCCAAAGTCATTTGAATAATTTTATGGATAGCCGTGCACAGAAAAGATCGTACTTCAGAAAGACGTATATATACGTCCAAAAAATTAATGCTTTGGCTGAACGAGACGTTTATATACGCCGACGGCCCTTAAGAGATTAAAGTCGTTTTGTAGTTTTAGCGTCAAAGTATAGTATTACTGAATTCAATACATTGCTATTGTATGGAGGGGGCGCGATGAAAATTATGATTAAATATTGGTTAGCGAATATTGAAAGTTTGAGAAGCACTGCCATACGTAAATGTAAAGGGGAAATTAGGAGAATACACACAGCTCAGTTATACTCGTAACTTGATCCTAGGTCAAAATTGAGTGCTGTGTAAGACTGTGATTAGCATATGGGAAGGGGGATTCTGAGATTAGATAATCATTAATTAATGTCGTACTTCAATGCAACATGGTGACTGGAGTTACCTAGAGGTCATGGTCACGAACTCGTGGTCAGCGTATCATAACTTCAAACTCAAGTGCCACTTAAGCCCCACCATGTAGAGAGGCTGATGCTCGGAAATATGTCATGGCTCAAAATCCTACTATAGGCATGGTATGGTAGTTTGGAGAGGTAGTGTCATTCTTGTCACTTGTCCGTGGTTCAAAATTCGTTGCCATTAATCTCGTGATACTTTTTTGTGCGACGTAAATATACTCACACGGTCAAAGTGACACGAGGGCGATTGGAAACGGATCTCTTAATTTTGAACCATGGTCGACAAAACCATCACAGTAAACACCCCACTCTCCAATTTTCCACACTTTGACTACGACTTTGCGACCACAACTTCCTGGCTACCGCAGTATGTAAAATCTAAGAACATGTTCTAGACCTAGCTGGTGAGTGAAAATTCGTAAGGCATAATATTACGTATCTCCTCCAGTAAGCATTGGAACTCTTCTAGCTCGTTCACTCTCTTCCTATATATATATATATATATATCTTGTTCAAATTTTCTATTGTTAATAAAATACTTACTATTCATCCATTCAAGTTCAAATACATTTTTTAAAATTGTAGTGGATAACACTTGATATCAATACAGTTTTCAAAATATTAATTCATTAATTAAATTTAAAAAAAGAATAAATAGCAGCAAACGAAAATAATGGTCCAACAGAATATACATATAGAAAGAAAAATCATTCGTTGTGAATTGCGTTGGTGTATTGCGATGGATAACATGTTGCACTTCTAATCCAAGGTCGTGTGTTCAAGTCCATCGGGGTTGGTCTAATTTCTGAGGATGTGGTTTCTTTCTCACTTTACTTTTTTGTTAGAAGAATTAAATTTAATTTATGAATAAATAGTAACAACTAAAAAAATAGTCCAATACAATGTATAGAAAGGAAAATGGAAAATTTCAAGGAAAATCTCTTTCTATTTTGTCACTTAATATTGTGATTCTGTCGTATGTATATACATATTTAAATTAATTGTAACTATTTAATAAAAAGTAACTAAAATAAAAATTTTATTTGTTGACCTAAGTAGGAATTGACTTAAT
The DNA here is from genome assembly GCA_019973975.1 of Trichonephila clavata. Taxonomy (NCBI): domain Eukaryota; kingdom Metazoa; phylum Arthropoda; class Arachnida; order Araneae; family Nephilidae; genus Trichonephila; species Trichonephila clavata. Next base: position 39,412 of record BMAO01033321.1, read on the forward strand.
TTTTTTATATATTACTTGTTTTTCTTATAGAAGCTACAAATTCAGCTTCAGAGATTCTTAAACCATCGTTTCTATTACATCTTCAGAATAAATAAACGCTTATTAAGATAAATTTAAAAGTTAGAATTCCAAACATCCCACTGAAATTATTTCCAGTACAGAGAAAAAATAAGTCTTTCAAAAATTTTTCTTCCCAAACAAAAATGGATGAAAGATATCAATTAGAGGAGATAATTATAAAAAATATACAAGCAAACTACATCAAGTATTACACTAGTACTGTATCCGTTTTCCCCTGAAAGCTGTCATTATCGGTAACGTATGAGCCCTACCACTAAAAAGATTAAAAAAAGAGAGAATTAAAGAATGTTTTCTTTTCCGAAACAGCTTTTCTCTCTCTCGTAAATCCAATAAGACACACCCAGTGTTTTATGTCAATCTGATAATTAGTTTCCGTCGTAAGCCTCTTCAAACAAACGACCAATGCTCTTATTTTATAGAGGTCTTACATGAATTATAGGTATATTAAATCTCCCGACAAAGCATAGCAAGTACACTTTTTTCTTGGATATCTTAAAGTTACTTACGATATCTGCCTACGTTCGAAGACAAATTTTCTAAAATGCCCCGCTATTAATAACTTTATGTTATTTTGTTGGTGCTTGTGATTTAAATTGATCAAAACAATCAGAAAATTATATATGACAATTTACATTTTTTTGGAACCAAGAATATCTCATTTCAAATAAAAGGGACTTAGCAAAGAAATTTTTTCGTACCATTACTAAGAGACTGTTTTGCCATCACTTTTATACTTTTTACAAAATAACCCAATTTCTCACAGGTCATGGCCACTTTAAAAGCTACTTGCACAAATTTAATTTAGTTCCGTCATATTCCTGTGGTTGTAATATTATTGGTGAAGAAATTTCTAGAACATGTGCTACTTCTGTGTTCCAAGTTTGTTAGAGAACGAAAGATCCTAAGACTGGCTTTCAAGGGAATTAACATAAATTGGCCTCCGAATCTTCACCCACTTATATCCCCCAGAAGCGCTTTTAAAAGTTCTGTTAATTTGTTGTAAACATTTTTAATCCTTCTCATTACCTCAAAAGTCTTTTTTTTCCTTTATTTGCAAAAAGTGTGATTAATACTTACTTCTGTGAGCTCCGTGTGATATTTTGTGGTGCATGGGGATTTTATAACTGTTTTCAATAAAAGAAAATTTATTTATTAACATAGGTATTTTAGGTAAAATTTGTTGAAAATTATACCAACTTTCAAAATTACAGGGAGTTTAAAGCCATGCATTTAAATTATTTTATTGTAAGTATTTTTAAAACAGTTATAAAAGCAGTGAACTCTAAAATCTAAAATATATTTACAATTACCAAAAATTTATGGCTCATTGCACATTTTCTTTTAGAAATTTTTTTTTAAATGCATAGTGTTTGTAACAATAAAGCTTTAAAAATAAATATATATTGATGTTAGTGAGTAAGAGTGAATATTAACGTCGCATTTTTTAGCTACACGTGGGCCTTCAGCGACGGACATCGTTATTTTGAACCATGGTCAAATGACCGGGATGACACCTGAGCTGGCACCCCCTCTCCTAGCTACCACACCAACGGGAGGATGTTTGAACTTTCGACAGATTTAACGTGCATCGGTCCCCTATACGGTGGGTCTTAGTGGTACTAGGTTCAAACTCGTGACACGCCATGCCCGAATCCGTTGCCTTGACCACTAGGCTTCTGCGGCCACCTATTGATGTTAGAGATGATTCCTTAGTCCATTGCCTTTATCGTATTTTAAATAACATGTATGCAAAATATGAAAGAAACGCACTCATAAATAGTTGAGACATCCGGTTTTAAGTAACATAAATTTGACAAAAAAATACAAAAGTTTTGATTCTTATTTTACTAAAATAATGCTTATTATCAGATGTTTAAAATTCTCCACTTTTATAGCATATACCTTCTTCTTTCTTTATCTTATTGATTTTTTTCCTTTCTGGTTGCTCGATTATTTCCTACACAAAATGGCGAGGTTAAATTTTTTTTCTTTGAATTTTTGTCCAACATTGATTCAGAATCGTAGGTAGATTACATTTTTGATTTAAAATGTAATTTTCAATGCAGATTATTTTTAGTAAGCATTGTTTTGGAGGAATTGAAGTTCAAATCTTCAAGTTATTGGCAATCAAGCTCTTGTCATGAACCTAATTGAGTGAAAGTTTAATGGACACGGTAGCTTAGTGGTTATGGTCACGAGCTCGTGGCTGGCGTGCCATTAGTTCGAACCTTGTGTCTATTAAGATTCACCGTATACAGGAACTGATGCACTCTAAATCTGTCGAGGCTCAAAGTCCTAAAGAAACTTTTTTTTAATGTAATTATTATGCTTCCTGTTGTTTTTTTTCTCGTCTTTATGGTGCATTTCTTTTGTATAATTTTATTATTTCTTTTGTATTTGTAAAAAAGTTGGAATTGTTTAAAATGTAAACTTTGATTTTTTTTTTTTTACAATAGAAACTGGACGTGAGGGTGATTATTTCCCGAGGGATCGGTTGTAGCTGTAAACCCTCTTCGGGTGATCTCGGTTCCTCTGGGCATTCATCATCATCATCTCGTTGGCGTACTGTGGAAGCTTGGTGATGATTGCCAGATCTGGTATCGTCCTCGTCACTTGGCGGTTCAAAATTACGAGGTCCATTGTGTTAATAAACACTTACACTCAAAAGTTTAATTCAACATTAAAAATATTTCAAAAACGTGTATTATAAAGTTAATTGTAAGAAATAATATAGATAATGTGTTGTGCTTAATTGAAGATCAAAGTTTTTAAAACGACATATAGATTGTTTACTATAGTTCCAATAAGAAACAATACAAAGACTTTTGGCAGCAGATTTTGGAATTTTAAACTACAGTTACGAGATCCGTGTTGTAGCTCCCCGTTTCCCAAACTTCTTCACCACATCAAAATGAAAAATTAGTCTCGATAGACTTACTTGTCAAACTAGTAGGTACACATACGTTGTAACACAAATTATTATATTTTTTCTCGTAACGGCTGCAGTATAATTGATATACCAAAACAGTCATAAAAATTGTCGTGAAAATTCTTCTGTGAAAAAAGAGGGAGGGATTGTCTTTCAATAGCTTGATACTACAGTTGTACTGTATTCGAAATAAATGAGAAAAAAATTGGTGTACAGCAGATGTACCGCGGAGATTTACAAGTTAACATGCATTAGTCTTTCTAAACGGTGGGTCTTTGGCGGCACCAAAACTGAAACCCACGAGTTCGCGATCAGGATCAATCGGTTATCGTAACCGCTAAAATCCGTGGAAAATTTAGAAGCATGCCCCTGCCCAAAATTCGATCTCGTGAAAGTGATATTGTTAAAAAGTTTCAAATATATTGCGCAAACAGATAAATTATTAAAAAACAACACAAATTGAATAAATTTTTATTCCTAATTAAAGTATTTTTTAAATTTTTGATCTTGATAGTTAATTTTGTGTGTATTGATAAATGAAATTACTGTACCCACCCGGTTTAGGGGTTAGTAACGCTGACTGATGTGCCTTAGAGCTTGGGTTCGAATCTCGGGGAAGGCACAGATGTTTAAAAATGTTCAAGACCACAAATAAATATTTTCAGTGCATATTTTTTATAAAAGTGAACTTTTACAACGGATATCGATAAGCCTCTTATACTTTTTTTCTCATTCCGAAACTCGAGGATAAAGAAAATTTAAGTAATGGAATATTTTTAGCTAATTGCTACAAATTAATTTTATATAATATTTATAACAAGTTTTTGAAATACATATATATACAGACGACAAATTTCAAGTGAAGATTCTAAAAATACTAAAACATATATTTTTTCCATCTTAAAATAAACATAAGAAAAATTAAATTTTCTTTCAGAAATTAAGTTCATTTTTTTTATATAAATAGAATAAATATAATGAACAATGTGAATATGTGTTCCCCTAAATGCATTCAAATAGTTCAAAATTTCGCAAATATGAGTGTTGAAATTTAGAGATAAAAATTCAAAAGGTATTTCAAGCAGAGAAATGAATCTGAAAATCGGTGAAATACATTTGAAAAAAATTATTAAAATTACTTTAAGGATTATATTTTTCTCACTTACAAATAATTCAGAGGTGCAGAAATATTACTTTGAAGTATTTAAATTTCTTTTTTTTTTAATTTTAGAACAAAAAAGCAAGTTTGAGAATAGTTGTTTACAAACTTAACGATATAATTCTTTTAAACACATATTTTATACGTTTAAAAAATTATGAAATATACAAACATTTTAAGAATTAGACTTTAAAGTTCATTGCAATGTTATTTGCTAAAAAAAAACGATAATTATTATAAATTTTGCCAACATTCCAAACGATAATTCTTTTAAATATTCCATGCGTTTTTTTAAAAAAAATTATGTGATAAACATTTTAAGAATCAGACTTTAAAAAATTTCTGTGATCTCAATTGCTTATCTATACAATAATTATTTAGTACTGTCATTTTTATTCTTAAAATATTCATTTGCTCGAATTCCTGTATAAAAATATATAATCAAGATAAAAACATTTTTTTAATTCTTTTAAATCAATTTTAAAGCTCATAAATTAATCGAAAAATCTTATTTCACAATAAGCTAAACCTGACTCAACAAATTAAATACTAAATATTGCATTTTTTTTAAATAATATTTTAGAATGCAAAATAATTTTGCTTATTCCTAACGCTTCAAATATAATGCGAACTTTATAATATTAACACTTAACTTTCCATATATATACATTTATTACATTCACATAGTTTCAATCAACATTTAAATTTTTATAAGACTAAATATTTAAATAATTCCTTAAAAAAAGTTTTAAATTATAATTCATAATTAAAGTAAAGAAATCTGTTCGTTTTTAAATCATATAAATTATTCCAAGTTTATTTACATATGTAATGTAAAAGGCTTAATATGGAATACAATACTTGCTGCACGAAATCGAATTTGATAAAATGTGCTTACCTTGTGAATAGTTTCTTCAACTTCCGGTTCATAGTACTCATTCAAGGATCGGCAAGATGCTCGCAAAGCATCTCTGGTTCCGGTCAAAGTCATTAATGTACGATCATCTGTTAGTCCGTAGTCGGCCATATTGAAAAGTGAGTATCAGCTGATTGTCGTATTTATAAACACTTATGAAAATTCGTAACTTTTAAAAAAGTATTTCTCTTCCAACACAACCACAAGTTCACGTGTTTGAATGTTTATAGGACAAACAGCTCAAAAGTAAGAAAAAATTAGCATAGCTTCAATTTCATTGCGATTCTATAAGTAAATAAATAATTTTAAATTGGTCAGGTTTCTATAATTCGGATTTATTGCTTTTTCTTAAAAAATTTTATTTCATAATGCATTAACTTTTTTTAAATGAATCTAAAATCACTTTAAAAATTTGAATTAATTAAATTTTTAAGTATTTTAATGAAAATAAATTTTACTTCTGAAAAAGTTTTACTTTAAATTCAAGGAAATGTTTTTAAATGGAAGATTTTGGATTTAATACTTTGTTCCACACACAGATTAAGAAGGCAGTTGAAAAGCTTTAAACGATGTAGAAGATATAATAAAAAACAGGCACAAGCGTAAGTATATAAATGCTGGAATAAATTACCTATATTAAATATTCCAGTTTTTGATATGTATTATAATACCTTAAGGCCAAAAGATTTTATCCTTGCCTAGTTTTGAATGCGTATGTTTAATTTATCTGTTTCCATTCTAATTCAAAAATTCAAGAAATAATTCTATTTAAAATTATATATATATATATCAATATATATTCATTATTATTCTATTTTAAAGTGATAAAGTTAAATTATCTTTTTTATTTTATTAAACTTTTTTTAAATAAAATCAATTTTGCAAACGAAATTTTCTCTTCAGAGAAAATCAAATAAATTCGAATCTGAAAGAAAACAATTACTGAAAATAAAATTTCAAGGATATAATTATTTATAAACACAGTGTTTGGAGATAATTCTACCTATCGAATTCGTAATTTTCTTTTCACGTTAAAATCGGTAATATATTATTTATATAAATATTTTCACCACAAAAAAAAAAAAAAACCACTTCAACTCCTTCAGCACATTCAACGATCAAGAAAAGAGTTTTCCTACCATTTTGAAACCTGCTAATCCAAAACAATCAAAGCCAAAACATTGAGTATTCCAGACCGAACGAAATCAAAACAAGTCAAACGAGCATATCGCACAGCAAAATTTCTTAAAAACCACTTAGCGTGAAAAACTTAAGCACTAAAATAACTTCTAATCACATTTAGCACTTCTGTGCGCTTAGGTGCTAACAACCCGCACCTCTACAGAGTAAACACAACACACAGAAATTGTAAACACAGGGTCTTTGGGTAGCAGTAATTCATAAAAGACTGCATAGATACTACTTTACTACGCCTCTGTACTAACCTCTGTTCCTAGGATTATTGCGCATGCGCATGTTTTGAAAGAGCATATGGCGATCAATACCCGGGAGAAAATGCTTCTGTAAGTTCATTCGAAGCAATAGCAAACAATTGAATAAATGTGTAAACGGGAAAGGAAGGTGTGTGGGAGTACCGTTGAATTGAAAATCCTATTTCACTTTACTTCAATTATTTTCTTAAGTTCGTCTGTGATTGACATGTGTTGAGCGCATCTGTCGGGTTTGAGAGTTTCCGATGATTTTATTTAGGAATGTCTGGTGTCATTCATATCTTGAAGAATAGAAACTGTCTGTTGAACAGGGTTTTAAAAAAGCGAGAAGAAAAGTTTTTTTAACTATAACTCGTAACAAAAAAGTTTTGTTTATTTGTCATTTTACTTTTTTTTTTATTGAGAACTTAAGTTTTTTTATTCGAATTTACGGAATCCAGTGATGCATTGAATTCTACTTTAGCAGATTGTTCAGTGATAAAAAAAAACTTTTATGTCAAAGACTAAATACAGTTAATATTATCTCACTGAACTCTACGTAATTAATAAGTTAATATTATCTCTTTTCTTTTAAGATGTGAATAGCATCGTTGAAAGGCTTTTGGAGTTTGTTTTTCAAGTTTATTCGAATTTGTTCACAATTATTTTGCACACTTAAATGTAGAATTTCCAGAACTATATCATTCTTTTGTTTAAAATTATATGTGAGATCTGATTTAATTTTACTAGTGTCGTGCGTATGATAATAGTAAGAAATGTCTTTATTAATTTATACAATGACACGTTTAACTAAAATTATTATTTTAAACATTTAATTAAAGTTTATCAAACGTTACTGTATTTAATTTTATTGATTTCAGATTAACTCTGTTTTCTTTAACAACTAACTGAATATGTTCAGGATGATTTGCTACCAAACGTGCAGGGTATATAGGAGGTGTAGAGAAGACATGTAATCACATAAGAATGTAGGGTCGCAAATGTTGTAGAGGCGAGCTGTGGTGCAAAGAAGCAGAGAAAAAGAACAGAAACAGCTACACATTAATGGGATAGAAAATTTTAATGAAAGGTTGCACTGCAACATTTGATTGAAATTAGGACAAGAAGTCGTCTGGAAGGCCTAACAGTGGCGCTGCATGGAATTCCTTACGTTCTAGAAGATGCCTGACAGGTCACATAGCGTCTAGGCAGTTACAGATATTCGAGCGATGAGGTCTTCAACTGAAGTAACGGGCATCTAGTATACCAAACTCTTAATGTGACTCTAGAGGAAGAATATTGTAACGTTTGAAACAATAAAGTTAGCGTGATTTGAAAAATAAAAATTTAGTTTAATTAAGTCACGGCTCTTATTTACAGTAATTTACAACTTATAGTACTTTTAGATGATTTTAGAGTCCCAATTTCTATTGCTTTGTGAGGAAGGAGTCTTGGTGTCCATTCAAGGCGAAGCTTTCGCTCCAACTCTCCTTTCTCTTACGGCCCCCTTTCGGTCCCTGCGGTTGACCACTGTCGACGCCTTTTCTCTCCACAAATCCGGCCGTGGGTTGAGTGGGCTTCTCCTGGTGTCAAAGGTTGTCGGGGCTAACCAAGACACGTCCGTGCAATATATTAACAACTGCAGGTGTTTTTGCACATGTGGTGATCAATTCTCCTAAAACTGATCCGGCCGTGGGAGGGAGGTCGTAGGTGTCCAAGAGCTCAAAGAGGGGACGTCACAGACTTCACAATATGCACCTTCGAACACCTGTTGTAGAACAACCTTTCAATAAAAAGTTTTCTGTCCCATTTATGTGGTGCTGTTTCAATTCTTTTTCTCTGCTTTTTTGCACCTCAGCTCGCAACTTCGGCATTTGCGACCCTACATTCCATTGTGATTCCGAGTCGTCTCTGTACCCCCAACACTCCCTGCATATTTGTCGGTCTGGTAACGCGTATCCGCCTGTATATAATCTTGCAATTTCTTTTTGCCTGCAAACTCCCTTTCTGACAACAATGTACCTTCCGCTGGAAAGACAGTCAAGCTTTCCATAAAAATGTTGTCTCGCTTATTAAGGTAAATTACTGTAATACAATTAGCCATAGAAAACTAAATAATTTAGAACAAAATATCTATAATAAACCGATTTTTAAAAATAAAAAAAATAGGTTATCGTGATGTCACTCAAAAATATTTCTATTTAAAACCATTTTGCCTTATCAATACAACCTTGCACTACAAATTTAGATACTGAAATCTGTTTTAATTTCGTAATCAGAGCCCCTTTATATACCTGTCTCATACACGAACCATGTCAGGATGATAAAGAATAGCTAAAAATAGTTTCGATTCCAGAGTAAGCTTTACTCAGGAGATGCTCAACAAAAGGCTGTTACATAAATTCTTTTGGATATCTTGAGTAATTATATCCTGGAACGTAAGACTCGGCAGATTTGACTTATACTTAACGAGACATATTTAACTAAATTCTGGTCTGTTACGGGATTATAGATACATAAATTTGATCCAGGTTTTGTGCTATAACATTGAGAGATTAACATTATATAATAGAGGAATCTAAAAAATATATATATTATTGGAATTGAGGTAATTGATATTGTGGTTGCTAGTTATTAATAAAAGTAAAATTTTAATACATTTGGAACACACACTTTCTACATTTTAATACTTTTCAAAACTAGGAAGTGTGTTGCAAATAGCCCTCCTATCGCTACATAAATATTGTATCAATTCGCTTAATTATTCTTTTTATATTCGGTGTATTAATAAATATCTTGAAGATGAACAATTATTAATAAGGCAAACCGCATAAACCCCTTCATAATTATTTTTTACTTCACTCTTTTTCGACTTTTTATTTAATCTCCTTTCTAATAAGGAGTAATACTTGTCAAAAATTTTTAATACAAAAAGTCATGCTTATTTCAACCATATTTATCGCTGTATCTTTAAAAATTGCAGCTTTTTCAGATTCCTCTTTTTGCTAAAGTGATGAATCTTTCCACACAAAACTCATAGGAACTATAACTTTATGCCAATGATTCTCAACTTTTTTTTTTGTTGCGGTAAACTTTTAACAATTTCGAAATTTAGTGGCACACTAAAAATTAAATGTTTGAAAGCATTTCATTTATCCATAATACACTATGTAAAATCGCTCATTTTCAATGTTAAATAAAATAATATATATGTGTGTGTGTACAGCAAAGACAATAAAATGTTTACTGAGTAATTAATAACAAATTATTGTAAGAATATATTCATGGGAATCTTGATAATTTCAATTATATTTGGTCGTAAAAATGACAATGCCACTCTCATTTCGTCATCTACATTAAAAAGTGTTGATCTATTTCTTTATCTTTTTATATTTGTTAATGCCGAAAATCTGAGAATTCAGACAAATAAGATGTAGAAAACTGCTACAATATTTTTAAAACTTTTTTGGCTATAATCGGATAACTTTAATCCAAAATGATTTAACTGTCTCTTCCAAATGTTTTGAAATTAAATCTCGATTATTACAGAGCAAAAAAAAAAAAATTAGTTCTTCCTCTTCATTCAAAGTTAATTCATATTCAAATGTATCCGTTATCACAAATGGATTACGAACCCACACAAATTTCTTAATATCTAAATTTGGGAGATAATGAATAACTGTCTCCTCTAGTGTTCTCAAATGGTCAATAACAATTTTTATGAATAGTTTATTGTTTTAAACGGCCGATGATTTGGAAGATTTTTTTTCAGGGAATAATTAATAATTTAAAAAAAAATCGGTGGCACATTTCCAAAAATTTGGCGGCACACTACAGTGCCACTGCACAGTGATTGAGAATCACTGATCTAATACACTGCTGGCCACCGTAAATGCAACACCCTGAAGGAAGCACGCAAATAGCATGAAATTTACAACATGCATTAGCGGAGGTGAGATATGCAAATGATTAGAATTTCAGCGCAGCCACACATCATGCACACATGTGGCGCCCCTCAAAGCGCTATTTAAAGCTTGGAGATTTCAACGATTTCAAGTTAGGCAATTGTGTTTTCTTGCGGTTTTTTCAAAAAACGATCAGGTATGTCGCGTAGAAAACAGCGATCAGCTTTTGATCAAGTGTCCGAGTTCGACAGAGGAAGGATAGTGGCCTACCGAGATTGAGGATTATCTTTCAGGGAAATCCATAGTCGTGTTGGACGAAACCAAACAACTGTAATGCGGATATGTAGTCGTTGGATGCAGGAGGGTACGACGGACCGACGTGATCGATCGTATCCACCTTAGTGCACCACTTCACGCGATGACAGGCAAATTGTGCGCATGGCAGTGACGGATCGCTCAGTCACATCACGAACCATAGCACAGCACATTGAGTCTGTAACGCATCATTCAGTGTCTGCGCGTACCATTCGACTCCGTTTACAGCAGAGTGGTCTGTCCACAAGATGTCCATTGCTTGGTCTACCCTTGACGCAGAACCACAGACGTCTCCGCCGCCAATGTTGCGATGAAACAAGGATAGGGGCACACTGGCCCGGCACCGGGTATTATGGTATGGGGTGGTATTGGATATCACTCTCGCACTCCTGTATTACGCATTGCCGGTGCCTTTAAACAGACAGGGCTACATCTCCGAGGTGTTGGAGCCAGTTGTCCTTCCTTACCTTCAGGGCTTGGTCACAACCATATTACCATATTTCAACAGGATAATGCGTGACCACACGTGGTATGCACTGTCCAAAGGTTCTTCGTCAATCACCAGATTGAATTGCTTCCCTGGCCGGCTTGCTCTCCGGATCTTTCGCCGATGGAAAACATGTGGTCCATGGATGCTCAACGATTGACCCAGATTACACCCCCAGCTGCCACACCAGATCAACTTTGGCAACGTGTGGAAGCTGCTTGGTCTGCTGTACCCCAAGAATACATCCAAAGTCTCTTTGAATCAATACCGTGGCGTATGGCAGCGGTGATCTCGAACAATGGCGGCTACTCTGGCTACTGATTTTGGCAGGAACTACTCTTCATAGAAGTCTATAAATTTAATCATTTGATACTTGGTCACCATGTTATCTGCAAAATAAATTTTGTTGTGCTTTCTCTTGTCTTTCTTGGTATTGCAGTTACGGTGGCCAGCAGTGTATAATGGAATCATAAATTGTTCGCATACTAACATATTCAGTAACCGCAATGTCTCTGAAAATGTGGCTGTGGTAGCCTAGTGGTGAGGCCCAGTGGCGAGTGTTAGCGTATCACGCTTCCACACAAAAGGTCGATTTCTATTCCAGGGCGGGGCAAGGTCGACTCAGCCTTTCATCCCTACTGCAGTGGATAGATAAATGAGTACCAAGCTTGCTTGGGGACTTAGACACGGGGGTCTCGCTTCAGACTGACCACCTTATCGGGACATCTGCTCATGCGCCTCAGCGCCCAATGGTCACGTATACTGGGATGGGCATAGTAGGCCATGGCCTTTATGGGCTGTTGCGCCACTGATTTTGAGTTTTGGAAGTCTAGGGGTCAAGGTAACGGACTCGTGCCTGTGTGTGGCGTTTCAAGAGTTCGAGTCTAGTGCCACTGAAGACTTGCCGTGTAAAAGAAGAGCTGCACGTTAAATCTGTCGAGAGACACACAGTCCTCCCTTTGGTGTGGTGTAGAAATTAAGAGAGGAAAGTGCCACCTCAGATGCTGTCCTTGGCTCTTGACCATGGTTCAAAGTTACAAGGTCAGTCGTCAATAGCCCTCGTGCAGCTTTATAGTGGGTCGCTAATATAACTCTGAATATAATTTCAGGAACCAAACTTTTTCAACAAGAAGAAAGAAAGAAAGAAATTGCGATTTAAATTTATCTTTCAGTTTAAATGTTTTCTGTTGAACTTAATTTCTGGAGTTTTAGAAATAGATAATGTATGCTAGGTGAAAATATTAAAATACGTTTAAATATTTGAGAGTCAAACTATGCTACCTGAAGATTTTAAATGCTGGATTATTTATTAAATATTTTCTAACGTCGCGGGTACTCAGAAATTACACGAGAACTATTGGAAATGGACCTGAAAGTTTTGAACCATGTTCAAGTGATGAGTAAGACATCTTGAGCAGGCATCTCCAAACTTCCACGCTGGTCTAACGTGAGGAATTTGTGCAACTGCTGTACCAATTGATTCAGATACAGTTCCCCAAATACTTTCGAGGGGGAAAAAAAGAAAGAACGAAATGTGTCTGAAAATGTTTTCAGTACAGCATATGTATTGCCTAGTTTTAAGGGTTAAGGAAGCGTGCCCATTTTTAATTATAAAAAAAAAGAAAGAAAGAAATATGTGTGTGAGCCATCCAAAAACCATCCATTCTGTCCTATTGCATTGATGACATCTCATTCCACAGTTTATCTCCTGTATTCAGGTTTTCTGCTCGTATTTAGGAATTTTCTTTTGAGCACGTTTTCTTTTAATCACCTCAAATATTGGTAATAAACTTCAAGACGAGTTCACACACTATAACGCAAATATGAAAAGGGAGGCAATTTTATGTGCATAAGGAAACGGAAACAGAGCAGCGGTCACTGAAAATTTGACACGGATGAAACAAATATACATCGATGGCGTAAACAAAATGATTTAATTTTTGCTTGCAAATATTTAAAAGTCTTTAATAACTCTTCAACATTCTTCCGTAATATGCTCTTTCAAAAAATGCTGCGTAATAAAGGCATTGGATGACACTGAAGACAACATCGTGTAGGAAAATGTACGTAACCAATTCCGAAGTCAGCTCTGACAATTGAATCTGAGTGTACTTGACCCTGAGCCACCATCGATACTAAGAATTAGCATCGGTGGCAGCTTAGATTCAAGTACCGTAAAATCCGGCGTATATCGCACACCTATACTTTAGAACGGCATTTTTTAAATTTTTAGCTATACTCACCGTATAACGCGCATCGTCTTTTTTTACGAAGAAATCTGAAATGTACGTATGCAATGCTCTTTTGTTTTGAAGTCATTTATTCGAGGTATTATCCCGGCTTTTGAAAAATAATATAGTTCTAGAAATACAACCCTTCAAGTTCATAAGAAATGTCATTTCTTTTAAGTAATCAGTATTCCGATGCATATAAAAGCTAATTTTTTTCTATGCCCATATTTTTTTCATTTTTGAAGCTCTCATTTTTATACCCGGTGTATAATGCGCTTCCCTGAATTTCTATCTTATTTTTTGTGTTAATAATCCGCTTTATACGCCGGATTTTACGGTAATATTTTGAGAATGTATATTCAGTCACAAGATTTTCCCTTACAGCAAATTGGTTATAAACTTTATATAATGTGGATAACAGTCATCCCCAGAACATCAAAAATGCCATATTTTATTGAGGCATAAAAGAAGTAACTAAATATACCTTGTTTATGCAACTGAGTATTTACTGTTCGTCCTGTATGATATCCATATCGATTCTATCATTATCAGATCTCTTATCATTAGACTGCCTTTCAGTAATCGATGCACAAATGATGCATTGTGGCGAATACATATCTAGTTCCTTTCGTATGAGAGGATTCGTGTATTCCTCTAAGTGCAGAATGAGCTTTTTCATGGAAAAGAACATTTATTCTATTGATTTTTGCTTCATCGATGCGCTCCAGAGCTTTCTCTCAGCGGGTAGTATGATAACATGTTGCTAAAGAAACACACAACTTTGATGTATCAGGTAACATGTCAACAGTAGGATATCGATTGCAAAAATATCGATTGTTTTTTATTGTAAGGAACTAATATCGCTTAATCAATCAATCCCTCAGTGTCTGACAATTTAACCGCTTCCCTTACAAATTCTTTTGAAAGAGAAAGTGCAAAAATCATTACTTTATCATTTTACTTTATTATTAAATAGAATGAAACGAAACAAAACAAAATATGTGGGTTTTCAGTTGAATTTTAATTTTTTATAGATGTAAAAGCATTCAGTTTTAATATTAGTTTACTATCCCGAGTTATCTCGGGCAAATGGGAAAAAAGTTCAATATTAGTCTTTGTATAATTGTTTTTGAAACAAAGGACAACACAAAATGATATCTGACATTCTGTACACTGGTATCTAGTCTATTTTCTTACTGTATTGTATTTCCTTAGTTAATATTCCATGGTCAGGTAGACTATTATAATTCCAATGAGTCTTTCATTCTCTATTCAATAATTCAGTTCATCTTTTATCATTTTGTTTATTTTGAAGACAACACGGAAGACATGTACACAACACAAAGAACATTACATGATTCTGACTCTACAAGCCAAAACGCATATACATCTCTCACATGACTTGTAGCGCCATCTATACATTTAATATTTAATCTACAACATACTGGCTTACCTTTGGAATCTATTTTACGGGAGTACAGAGTACATTATCTCGTTGGATTTGATTTTTTTTTTTTTCAGCAGCAGGAATAACATCTGGAAAATGCCTTGAAGTAGACCTGAGTGGGGAAGGACTGATGCTGGGTCTTCCAGATGTGTGGCAGAAAATTCGTCATAATGATTTTCTGACATTAGTTTTTCAATCAGTTATATTCTAAATTGCTTAGGTAGTCGCGTGAACACCTCCTACTATCCTACACTACCCATTTTGTCGTTGTAGTAAACTACACATTTTGGCCTGGACTTTGTCTCTCCCCGTTTATTTGTCAGATCCTGCATTTCAATCGTATGTATTGTGCAGTGGCGTATTAAGCGGGTGTCGGACCTGGCGGCCGCCAGGGGCCCCCAGCGTTGGTAGGGGCCCCAAGCTTAATGAATGCAAAGGCCAGCGACAAACCAACCACGCCACCTTGGAACAAAAAATGAAAAGAAAATAAAGTTACAATAAAACCCCCGCTAGAAATTTATCGGCATACAGAAGAAATCCTAATATAGAAAAACTTTTGAAAATATTTTTAACAATACCGAAATCGAATGCATCTGGTGAATGATCTTTTTAGTTTTAAAACGTGTTAAAAATAATTTAAGAAGTACTATGGAGAAAAGACAAATTGAACAACATGGCCATATTATATACAGAATAAAATGTTTTGGACAAAATAGATATGGTAAAAATAATTGATGAATTTGCCAAAGAGAAATCAACTGTATAGCAAAACTGTAAGCTCTTAAGTAAGGTTTTTATATTTTTTTATTATACAGTTAAGATTTTCTTTAGCTGATGAGTTTTATTATATCACTGCATTTATTTTGAGAATTTAAAGTAGATGACTCTCTTTTCACTATTTTAGTTTTCCGACTCTTAAGCCCATGGGCCCCAAACCTTTTACCGCCATGGCCTCAACTACCTTAATCCGCCTCTGGTATTTGGAAATAAGATTAACATCTTCTTATCTTTTTCATTTCATTACAGTTACTTTCCCTCTCTGATACCCAATAAATTCTCCTTTTTGTAATTTCTTTGTCTTTAGATCTCGAGGTAAATCTTTTCTATTCAATCGAAATATTCCACACATCAATCTTCCTTTTGGCTAACAAATCTGGCGATAATATA
The DNA here is from genome assembly GCA_019973975.1 of Trichonephila clavata. NCBI lineage: Eukaryota > Metazoa > Arthropoda > Arachnida > Araneae > Nephilidae > Trichonephila > Trichonephila clavata. The sequence continues at coordinate 55,479 of BMAO01033321.1, forward strand.
TAAATTATAAAAATTGTTATAAAAAGTTATAAAAATTATTATAAAAAGTTGTAAAAATTGTTATAAAAATTGTCCAAACTACCATTCAAAGTTGAATATTTCCTTTCATTTCCTGCAAGCCGATTAAAACAGTGATAATACTAATCGTACTGACGCGAATTCTGCTTCACCTGAGTTTTCTCGGGATGATAATTAACTGCCATATATACGAACCCGAGATAACTCGGGATAATCAGGCAAGCGGTTAAGGAAGTTTAAAAAGAAAAGGTAATATGTTTGCAACTAAGTTGTTTTGTAGCAACCTTCACCTTCATTCACTCAGTAAATAAATTTCTCGCATGTCCTCATGAAAATAATTATTTAAAATACTCATATCATTGTCACATTTGTACATGTTAAATATAGATTCACCTCGACAGTTATTTTGGGGTTTATAAAAAAAATGAGTATTAATTTCATTAAAAATCCTTACTTGTCATGATAATTTCAAAGTGTACCTCGGCAGATTTAAGGTATCGACCTACATTTGGAGAGGAGTTTTCTAAAATGCCATGGGGTGTTAGTAATTTTATGTTATTTTGTTGGAGCTTATGATTAAAATTAATGAAAAGTGCATATCAAGACATTATATGACAATTTAAATTTATTGAAATAAGGTATTTTACTAAAATTTGATGAAAATTATACCGAAATTCCAAATACTCTTCATGAAATTCAAAGCTATATATTTAAATTATTTTTACACAACATTTTTAACACAGTTATAAAGGTAATGAATTTTTTAAAGTCTAAAACATATTTACAATTATCAAAAAGCTATGGCTCATTGCACAGTTTCTTACAGAAAATTTTATAAAATGCATGGTGTTCGTAATAATAAACTGTTGTAAATAATAAAAACTGTCCTTTGTTCATTGTCTTTATCATACTTAAAATGTACACAAAATATGAAAGTAATACATTTATAAATGAGATATCAAGTTTTTAGTAACATAGCTTTGACAAAAGAAAAGTAGTACAATCTTCAAAAAAGACATTTAAAGTTTATATATATATAGATTCTTATTTTCTAAAATATACTTAATATCATATATTTAAAATTCCCCACTTTTATAGCACAGACTTTTCCCCGTTCTCTATCTTATTACTATTTTTATTTCTGGCGGTTCGATTTTTTTCCCTATAAAAAGTTTTAAAAAAATTGAATTTCAGTCAAACATTGATTTAGAAACGTAGCTACCTTAAATATTTTATAACCTGGGATTTTCAAAACCGTGTGACGGCAATATTGGTGGCGAGCAAAGTGTGTTGAATATTTTATTCTGTTTTATTCAAAATAAAAGAAAGGAAGAAAATATCTGAAGGTTAAACTGCATGCTTTTAAAATCGAATGAATCGAATTTTTTAGCTTGTGTTTCAAGTAAAGCTTCATTTTCAATGTTCTGTAAATTCATTGATTTGATTTTGTTATTTTTTCATTGTTCAGATTTTAAAATTTCATTGCGTTGCTTACGTTAATTCATTGTCTTGGGTTTGTTGTTTAATTGTTTGATTTTGTGAATAACTTGTTTGGGCATTGCAACTTAATTGTTTGATTTTGTAATTGTAGTTGTTTCTTAACTTTTGTTCTACTTATTCTTTTTTTATTTGTTCCATTTTGTTTTATTTCTGCAAGCCCCATATTATATTTGCTATTCACGGGAATAATTTTATGTCTCAACAAAAAAAAAAAAAAAAAAACTAATATTATTCAAGTGGGATCAATTTTGATCCACAATACATCATGTTTGGTTTTACTTTACTTTCTGTTTAAATAATGTTTTTTTTTTTTTTTGTATTTATACTCGTACGTTAGTTTTCACAAAAAATCCATAAAATAAATCATTATGAGATCGTAAAATTTTTTTAGGGTTTAGATTCGTATAATTCATATTCTTAGACTTCTGCAGACATAATCAGATTTAAGACAGATGGTACCATTAAAACAGTGCTTCTCAAACTTTCAATATTTGCGACCCAATATTCAATCCTGTTTTTCATCGCATACAATAACAATGTAATGAATTCGATAATACTATATTTTGACGCTAAGCTTCGAGTACGAATTTAACCTCATAAGTGCCACCTCTCGTTCAGCCAAAGCGTTAATTACACCTGACGTATATGTAAGTCTTTGCAAAGTACGATCTTCTCTGTGCATTGCTATCCACAAAATTATTCCGAAGGCTTTGGAATGCAATGAAAGTATATTGAAAGTGTTTGCGAAGGATTTGCTTATTTATTCTTTTTCTCCCCTCCCCTTCCAGTACATCACATACTCGCGACTACGTGGAAAACAATGGCATTGGGGAATGAATCGCGAACTTTTAATCGACAGTGAAAGGATTAATTATAAACCGTACACAATATCAGACAACTGTTAATTTTTGTTTTTTATTTTATTAGCTACCGGCAAAGTATTAAATGCCGGCATTCTATAGAATGCCTAGGCAATGTGTGAAATCTGAAGCATTTTATACATTGCCAGCTAGTTTTAAGCATTCTATAAAATGCCGGATTTCATACTTTGCCGTTGAAATATATATGACAAACTCATGGAGTTAGTGGTAGTTATTCAACTTTACCTTAGTACTGCTAAATTAATTATAAATTATAATGTGCAGTACTGATACATTTATAAGTGAGTGCAATTGTGTATTTTATATTTTATTATGCCAGAATGTATTTTGTTTTTCTACTTTCAGTAAATTAATAATTTTTGTTGTGTAACATCTTTCACTCGATTGCTGGAGATTTGTGGGAGTGATTTCGTGAAAAGGGACGGAAATGCGTAACAGGAAGTTGGGGAAGTGCGCGCTATTTAATTTGACCAATCAGCGCGCTTGGTGGTGTCTCTTCGCTACCCCCCCCCAAGGGAAGTTCTGTTTTTTTCTCCTACATTCGGGACTCCCCCCCCCCTGTGGTCTTGGCCTTGGGATCTTTGTTTTTGTTTTGTTTTCTCATTTTAGGATCAGAGAAAAAGCTAAGTCCTTTGGTTGGGCATGGCAGGAGCGGACACATAACATTTCGTGGGCTGAGTGGACACTTTGAAACTGATCGTGGTTTGAGCGGACACATTTTTCCCCCCATCTTAGAACAGATTCGATTACTGAACTACAAGGATAAATACATTTTTGCCAATCAAATTTAATTACTTGTATTAAATTGTTAAGATGTTATAGTGCGACTACATTTTAAACATAGCGAAATGTAATAGAAAGAAAAACTTCCAGAAAAATATTTAAACATTAATAGTAAGTAACAATATAATGAAAGGTTTGAACGAATTTCAGGAATTTTGTGGAAAACTGTATTTTAGAGTCAAATAAATATTAGAACAGGTGCAATAGCCATACAATTAATTAGTTTCATGAAAGGAAGTAAACATAAATACTAGAAGTAAAATACGCAAGATACAAAATAAGATTTAAAAAAATGTTAATGCTTTATTTTGAATGATAATTATTTAACTGCAAATTCATAATCTAAATTTTCGAAGTCTTTCGGTCATTATTTATTGAAATCTTTCAGTAGTCTGTTTCTGTCCGACTTAGAGGTTCACTGACCATAGCTAATATGCCTCATAATTTCCAGCAAGGCTCATATCACATTGATGAAAGTAGAGCTAACACCCCCTCCATTCCCACTGTACTAGAGTTACTCAATGTATTGCTAATGGTCATTAATTAATTTTAAATAAGAACCCAAACAAACAATTAACTTCCCCAAAAAGGTCTATATCTGACATCCTAGTCACCTAGTCACCAAACTTCAACATCACGTCAACATGAGGACTGATCCTTGTGTAGTGCATTTTAAAGTAAAGTTATAATCCTGGTGCTATTAAGGGAACCAGGACATCCTACACATTCAAAATATCGATTTTTCAATTTTAGTATTAAAAAACAGTGATATTTTTCTGAATCTAAAGATGTATAACACTTATATTTTCGTTGATAAAATAACCTTAAAATATGAAAAAAGTAATAGACAAAAATGTAAACAAACGCTTACAAATGTTTAGTTCTTTCAATTTTTCTACATAGCATAATTGTTTTGTTTTTAAGTACACTTTTAAAAAAAACTATGGCCCTACATGGTTCCAAATTTTTTTATATGTCTATGTAAGATATCTGTGCAAATAGTAAACCTGTTTTTTTAGTCGAAGTAGATATAGTTTTTTAAAAAAATAGTTTTATGTGTAAGAAAGGGAAAAAAATAAAAATTTTGAAAATTATTAAGTTTATAATTTTTCTTAAAGAAACTATATTAATATTTTACTAAAAAATAGATTCACTATATTCTGTGTATTGTTAAATATATATATATGTGTGTGTGCAAAAAATATTTTACATATTTAAGACATACTTTTTTTAAAAAATGGTACCTAAACATAAACATGTATTATGAGATCTCAAAAATTATGTCCAACTTAAATTAAACAGGGGGAAAAAAATGTTTCACTAAAAATTATTTTTGTATTTCTACAGAATGATTAAAATATCTTTATTAAGATCACAAAAAAAGCTAAGCTCTATTGGAAATTTTTTAAGATAATTTCCTATAAACAAAGAGTCTTATTTTTGGCATTTTACTCTTTCAAACATGTCCTGGTACCCTTAAAAGCTGTTAAGTGGTACCAAAATTCAACAGAAGCAACTCAGGCGACGAGTTCGAACATATACTACTCGGCTACCACTCTATGTAAAAATTTTAGATGTTGCTATAAATTAAAGTATCACCCACAATCTCTCTCTCTCTCTCCCACATAAATTATAAAACACAAAAAGTCAAGCAACGTGTCAATCAATTCAAAAATTCTAGTGTGCACAAGTAAAGTAGTTAATGTTAGGAAAGCTTCAGCCACATAAAAGTTTTCTCTAGAAGCTTTCCACTTAAAAAAATTGGATCACGCAACGAGTTCTCAACAGATTATGGATCAATTTAAACAACGATCAATATTAGAAAAACGGAATTATCATCTTCTTGGTCAAAATTGTACTCTATTATAACCCTAGAAAAATAAGTCTTAGAAGGACATCATTTTTATAAAATATTATTTGAAAGAAGGTTCTAAAATTACAGGCCAGAAAAAAGTGCGGTTTTCAAAATTTAAAAGATTCGCTAAAACTCTGCAATTTTTTTTAACAAACAACAAGTTCTTACTAAGACAAACATTAAATATGTATAGTCAATAAAAATAGGCTTTTTGTTGTAATAACCTTTTAAAAGTGTGTGTGTATGTGTGTGGGTGTGCGTGTTTGTGTATGTTTTATGTGCGCGTGTGAGTGTTGTGAGTGCTGTGTGAATGTGGGTGGTTGGGTGTGCGTGTGTGTATGCGCGTGTGTGCATGTTTGTGTTTTGTGTGTCCTTATAAGGGCTGTGTGTGTGTGTGTGTTGTGTGTGTGTGTGTGTGGTGTGTTGTGTGTGTGTGTGTGTGTGTGTGTGTGTGGTGTGTGTGTGTGTGTGTGTGTGTGTGTGTGTGTGGTGTGTGTGTGTGTGTGTGTGTGTGTGTGTGTGGTGTGTGTGTGTGTGTGTGTGTGTGTGTGTGTGTGTTGTGTGTGTGTGTGTTTAAGCAAAAATCCTGCTTAAAATTTTTTGATTAACAATTTGATGTTTTAAATGTAACAGATTTTCAGAAATCTGGAAAAAATATTTTTGCAAATTTGCGTGGAGGAAAAAAAGCCGACGGCTCCAATAATTTGAATAACAGATATAATAATGGACAAGGACAAACAGATGACTACACGAAGACTAATCGACGTATTTACACAAAGAAACATTATAATAGATTATTTGTAACAAAATACACACGTAATACAAAAGTTTTAGAGAAACATCGCTCTAGAACAGTTCCACTTGTAAGAACTCTGACAGATAGTCTTTCTTTCGCTGTTGCGAATCAACAGCACTCTCTTCTGAACTTACTCATCCTTTGTTTCTAAAGTTGTTTATATGGTCCCTTGGGAATTTTTAGAAGAACCAATCCTAGAGCCTTTTCGATTATTCCTTGGCGATATTGGCACATTTTTCACATACAATGATAAAATCTTTAATCTTGTTACATCTTCCCCGGCTGCCGTTATCTTATTTTTCCAGTTCAAGAGAGAAGCCAAATTTGCCTGTAAAATTGTGCTTTTCAACAATGAGAGCATAACTGCAGGGAAAATGACATACGTGGCATGTTTCAATATTAAACCTTACAGATTTTTTAAAAAAATTATTAGACATTAATTTTTATTTTGCCTTATTATTTCTAAATATGCGGAAAGAACACGCTAAGCAATTCTAATATTGATGTAATTATGTCATGAATTAGCATTGTTTCATATCTTTTTGATTCCTTCAAATAGTCTTTCAAATTTTCTTTCAGAAACAGCATAATATTTAATTTTTGAAGCGACAGTGAAAATTCAAATTTTTGTTACATCTGCTTAAATACGTTTTGTTCCATATTATAATTACATGCCTATAACTGGCGTGGTTAGTTCTGAGTGGGCACTGTATCAAAATTCCTTCGGGGCCCTATTTTTATATGAGAGCCCTGTTAGTGGGACTGTAGTTACACATGTGGGAACCCTTGTAGCTTAGGGGCCCCGTATTATTGATAAGGTTGATATGGCAGTAGCTATGCCTCTGATTCCTATGTGAATTCCAAACGTTTCTCTAATGTCTTAATTATATAAAATTTTAAATCTAAATGCTCACTTCATAAATAATTTGTTGATGAATTATTCCATTTTTTTCAATTGATAAGCTTTCAACATTCTTGTAAGAATTGAGTTAGTTCCCCTGTCTAAATAGTTTACTCCTTTTTCCTATCATTTTTTACCACAGAAAATTTCTCTCATATTAAATTTAACCTCAGTGAACCAATATATATTTGCCTCATGCACCCTACAGGGCTTAATCTTGAGGATCTAGCTAAAGTATATATTTTTTTTATTGCTTGCTGAAAAGTAAAATGGTTTCATTGATCTGAAGTCTGTTGCCATAACAACCGCCTCACTTCAATTTGCGAAGTTGTAAAATGTCTACACCGCACTTTTAAATGAATTTTCACTTCAAAGAATGCAGAGGAAATTTTCAGAGGAGAGAGTGTGGGAGAGATAAAAATAAATTCCAATAATATTTATTGCATACATTTTTCGATATATATTAATCTTCATTAATAAAAATTAGTTATTCGATGCGAAAGATTTAAATTGGATTTTTCATTAATGTTGCATTCAGAAACTACACGAGGACTACTGGTGAAGGATCTCGTAATTTTGAGCAACAGACAAGTGAAAAGGCACTTTGATCTTCAAATTTACACACCACACTAACGTTAAGACTTAAAACCTCGATAGATTCAACGGGTATCAGTCTCTCTACAACAGGGAAGGACATTAAGTCGAGCGCGATCGACTGGTGGACCATCAAGACATTTTGGGGTGACCACCTATACTCAGACCTAAGACGTGCATACTAAAAAACATATTTTTGGAACACCGGCTCAGGATATACTGGAGAATCGGCTTTTCACAATCGATGTGACTATGTTTACTTAAGCAAATGATTTGATAAATACCAGGGTGAGCTGGAAAATAAGTTTCCCCTGTCGACTGTGGTCAGAGTTGTGTATGAAAGTCACAGCTTAGAATGAGACATTAAAGATAAGACATAACTTTACTTTACCGCATAAGTACCAAGTACATTGAGACATTTGTCTTATCGCTTGATAAGCTTCAAAAAGCCCTCCAGGAAAACTCAGGGCTTTGCATATGGAAGAAGCGTTTAACTGTTTGTTTGACTTCAGCATTGCTTCCAAAGCGCCTTCAAGCGAAATTCTTCAAAGCCGGAAACGGATAAAAGTCACTTGGTGCTAGATGAGGACTGTATGGCGGATGGTGTAGATGCTCCGAACTAATAGTTGCAATATGGTTTTGCATTGCCGTCTCTGAGTGTGGTCTCGCATTGTCATCCAGCAACAGAACGCCAGATTTGAGAAGCCCAGGCCACTTTTTCCGAGTGAGCGAGTGTGAAGTTAAATGGCGCAAGGGCCAATATTGGCCAAACTGCGCCTCGCCTTTTCCGAACCGCTTCTTTCAATTTCGATAGGGTGTCACAGTTCCACGTAGCATTAATGGTTCCAACCTCCAAAAAATACACGCTAAAATAAACACATCTTTCGTATGCATAGCACTGAGTTTTTCTACAAGGTTTTTTGAAGCTTATCAATCGGTATGACAATTGTCTCAATGTACTTGGTCTTGGTCCTTATGTGGAAAAATAAAGTTATGTGTCTTATCTTCAAAGTCTCATCCAATGTTTTGACTTTCATACTCAACTCTGACCACAGTTGACAGGGGAAACTTATTTTCCGACTTATCCTTGTATGTAGACGACACATGTACCTTCATTGGAAGCACACGATAACGCTTAGCACATTCACTGCCACTATAGGGGGAAAGGGATTACTGCGATGTCAGCCGAATAAATGAATTTTTCCTCGCACTCCAACTGAAGACTAGAATAAATGTTGATGATCATTTCTTATCGTGATAGCATGGGATTGACTTTTGAGGCACCATCCCACACCTCGCACTTCCACAGTATTGGGTTTTCGAGTTCATGTCATGTCCCGCGATGGCGCGAGTCTCGGTAGTGAACAAATTAAGTACATACATCGGTTCAAGTATTTTCTCTAGTCACTGCATTGAATACGCCCACGCTCTGTGGTCTGTCAGTCGCTCATAGTTTTTCAAGCATTCAACTTCCAAGCTTTGTGTTACTTGTGTTTCTGTAGTAAAAATAGTAACCAGTCATGTTTTAAAAGAGGGGTACAATGTCGTAAGCAAGTGTTAAGAAAAGAAAACGTACATTTTTTATACAGAATGGCCCTACTCAGACCACTGGGTGGACCACAGCACCTTAAAACATTCCCATACCCTTTAAAAATCCGCCCACCCCTGTTCTATAACGCTGATTTTCAGCGGCACTTTGGCTCGAGAAAACGACTCGACAGCACTGACTATGAATTTGTAAGAATGGACATTCGGTTACCGCGGGGCCATGGTAGGCTAGTGGACAGAGAGACGGACTTGTGGCCGGCGTCTCATGAGTTCGAACCTAGTACCACTGAAGACCCGCCGTGTAGAGGGGCTGATGCACGTTAAATCTGTTGGCATCCATGTCCTCCCGTTGGTGAAGTGGAGAGGAGGTGCAGGTTCAGGTGCCGTTTTCGTCCCTTGACCATGCTTCGAAATTACCTTGTTCATCTTCCACAGCCCTTGTATTGCTTTAAAATGCGACGTTAATAAACACTCCCTCAAGACTCGATAAATTCAAAGGGTATCGGGTTCTTTACGAGATGGATCTTAAGTGGCTCCAGTGCTAGAGCCTTTGACTTGGCAGCACGAATTGGCGAACATGACGATTCAGCCACCAGAATTCTAACAGAGAACGTCTTTCTACCTTTTGATTGAAGAAAACTGACACTTTTAGTTATATGAATAAATTATAGTTTAAAAAAACTAAAAAAACACGCTTTATGGTTAATTGATCTAAAAAGTTAAAAAAAAAATGCTTAATATAAGAATAAAATGATTATAACGAGAAAATTAATGTCAATGCGGTAAAAGCGTGGGGTACTTTATATCAATAGTTACAATTTCTTACTAGTTCTATTCCGAAATGCTGAGTTAGTGTAAAAATGTAGTATAAAGCACCCCACGCTTATACTACGATGACATTAATTTTTATGTTAGTCATTTTATTCTTGTATCAAGAATTAATTTTTTACTTTTTAGTTCGATTTAACATCAAGCGTGTTTTTTAGTTTTTTAAACTATAATTTATTTTTCATTTTTTTAGTTCGATCTACAATAAATTCATGTATTTTTAGTTTTTTAAACGATCATTTATTCATTGATGATTTAATCTTAAATGCATAATTTATTAGAATCTTTCAATATCCATTGGCATCCTATGAATTCATTTCACTTCGAATCTTAATAAAGGGAACTTATAAAAATGCAATCACAATTTTATTCATCTCATTAACATGTTTAAATTATAACAGTTGTATATTGTTTTTAAAATTTTTAAAAAAATTATCTGGCCAGCCTAACAATTTTTTTTTTTTTTCATTTTTGGCCCTCGGCCGAAAACGTTTGCCCATCCCTGATTTAGAACAAATTATATTTTTTCTCTTGTCCGAGTCTTTTTTTTATTTCAATTTTCAGAAAAACTAGACAATTGTTTATAGTATTATGGTAAGAAATTGCTGATGCCCGTTTTCGCTTTTAGAGTTGTTACTTAATCTTTTAGTCCCCAAATCTGGAATTAATTGCCAAATCCAGAAATGGTATACTGAATTAGTCGCCAAAACTGGAAATCGTTATTCCTGAGTATCCTAAGAGGACAATGGAACAAAATTCTGAAGTTATTGTATTGTCATCTGTCTTTGGCAAGTGTGCAAAATTTCGAATTAATCTGACATTTTAAAGTAGGTAAAAATCAAGTTCAAAGATTCCGTTACATACAAGTGAAGCTTATAAATGCGCGTTAAAAAGAAGCTCGAGTGAGATCAAGCTATGCAATAATATAATTAAAAAATACATTTTGTAACAAAAGTAAGAAAACCATTTGAATAATAATACAGTATTCAACGAGGAAAAGAAAAAAATATATAAAATATGGTGGATAAAAACAGGTCTTAAAAAAATTTATCGCCCTTCCCTCGATTATCATAATGGAAGCTGTAATTGATTTATCAGGAAATATAATGAAGAATAAAGAGAAAAACGTATCGATGCATGCTGAAATTCAATTTTATGAAGTTAAGATGTTAGTAATGAACTGAAGAGTAATAGAACTAACTGTACATTAATTCTTCTGTGAAGCAGAACACTTTTATAAAAATGGTTGCACCTAAAATTAAAATGAAAGAAAAAAGTTAGATTTTTTTTTTTAAATTCTGTGCAAGATTCATATTTAGATTCATAAAATATTAATCACATTTTATGAGCCCATTTTACATTTCAATTCCAGTACGGAAATAGAACTTAATGCCATTTCCTTTTAAGAAACTCTACAAAAAATAATTATAATAGATTACTTGAGTCTTTACTTCTATAAAAAAATAAAGATAATTCATTTGATGAAACTCTTTCATACATATGCAGAAATTACTTACTCAGAAAATTTGAAAAAAACTTTCAAAGGTTTAAAAGTAAAAGATAAAACTAAAAATATAATAAGCAAAAAATACTCGATTTAATTTTAAATTATTTTACATTTCTCTTCGCTAAGAGATTAAAGATTTTGATTTATATTTCTGAAGGCTTTCTTGCCAATGTGAGAAAGAGAAAAATCGTTTCTATTCGTTTGAAAGGAAATGAGCTGTACATAAAACATGATTGATCGCAGTTCCTGAAGAAGCGTAAATGCTTCCATTTAAAAGTAATTATTACCTTAGAAATACGATTTACAAGGGTTTTCTGCATTGGAAAAAGGGAGGGGGTGGTGCATCCATTAATTTTCTGTAATGATTGAAAACCAGTTCCTTGCCATCTAATTTTCCATTCAAGTAAGACATTCTTGAAATTATTGAATATTCTTTACGTCTTAACCCTTTATCTATCGCATTATGATTTACTTAATTTTTTTGGTGCAATATTTTTTGAACCACTACATTATAATACATACATAAATAAAATGCTCTACTTCGGGAAATTTAATCTGTTAAAACTTGTTAATTAAATTGGTACTTTAAAGTACTGTCAGTACACGGAGGTTTAAATATTCTCATAATATGAAATGACCGTATGATTTTTTAACGAAGTCTTAACTCTGAAAAATACTAAATAACCAGAGAACACCAACATTTTACAGAACAAAATGTTTATTTCTGAAAATTATAAAAAATTTAAAATTTATTTACTTTTTTTACTCATAAAAGTAGGTTTTCCACATGAACTTAATTTGATGATATTCAAAGAAACAGATTTTCCTTTCATTAATACACAAAAATTCATTACACGTTGTGTATTTTGAGTGAGGTTTCGATTAAACTCTTTATAAAGCACTCCATCCAGGAGTAGGAAATACTGTGTTTTCTGTGTTTCAAAAGACGAACTTTTGCTGCGCATACAAGCAATATGGAATTCTCTTCCACAAGCAGGCATTCAAAAACTGTTTGACTCCATGCTACGTCGTATAGCAGCACTTAATGCAGCGCGAGGTGGCTACACCAAATATAGATTTCGGACACTTAATACTTTTTTTTGCTTTGGAAATTTCGTCATTTATTTGTTCTAATAAAAGTCGTTTGTGCATTAAATTTCATTTAATTCTGATGATTCCTTCATGGGGTTGCATTTTTTACAAACAGCAGTATATATTCATCTTTGTCTTGTCTCCTGTGATTAAAGGTTGTGTTTCTAAACGTCTCTCTCGAATGAAGTCTCTATTCACACTAAGTTAATATTTTTCAAATGCCAAGAAAATCACCTAGAGAGTCTGACTCTAAAAATGGGCTGAACTAATTTACCAATATTCATTTTCAAATTTGTTATTTTTAACCATAGGGCAGTTTAATAGGATATTCATCGCGGCTTCTTAAGAGCACTTAAGGTTCTGGACCTCAATGCAAACTTAAACTCCAAATGCGACTTTTTTTATCAATTATTTGGTACATAAACTTTTAAAGTTCAACAAAAGCAGTCCACAATAAAATTATGGTTTATTCGAAAATTCATGTTCTACACTTTATGCATTCGCAAAGTAATTAAGTCCTCAAAATCAACTTTTTATAATACCGTATTTACTCCAATCTAAGCCGCCCCTTTTTTCCGTTGTTAAACCTAATGAAGATCGGGGGCGTCTTAGAATTGAAGGGGAAAAAATATTTGTTGAGTGGGAAAATTAGAGCGATTATATATACAGGTTTATGTATGTTTTAAGAGTTAATAATATTGATAAAATAATTAGTTATTCATTTCTTATTAGCTCTCATTTTTAATTTATTTTAATTTCGTAAAATTATGCATCGATATACCATTTTACACTATTTTTCATTTTTCACAAGAAGTCCTGAGTTTAGGCTGTTGCTTAGAATCGATGGCGGCTTAGATTTGAATAAGTAATACTGTATTTCATTTTCAATTCTCACCAAACTTAAATTATTCAAAGGTGACTAAGTCATATGATTTCTTAGTTTCTTAAAGAATATCTGGGAATGAGTTATTTGACGATTAAACTATTCTGATCATGATCTTATTCAATTAGAGTTGAAAATAAGACCCTCTTCCTCGCAAAAAATAGGACTTCTAAGATTTGAAAAAAGTATCCACATTTAAATCGGAACAATGCATTTTTTAATATTAAGTTCTCTATTTCCAATTATTACGTTATGTTTATCTAGAGCTATATGTCTCTTACGATTTCTTCCCAGTTCAATGTGTCTTTTACTTTCACAGTTGTTACACGTTTCTTTCGTATCAATCGCATTTTCCTCGACGTATTTATTTTGATGCGATTCATGCTCTTCAAGAATCAATTTCCGTTGAGGCATATTAACTATTAATACTTTATGAACTTGCCTATAAAAATAAAAGTCCCAGCATCAACTGTATTCCATAATAACATACAGTACAATAGTAAAGCTCATCTCTGTCTTAATACGTAAGTTAATCCTTCCGTGAGCCTTTGGAAGATTACTTCCCATTTACATGATTCTACAAAATACACCTGTGGGAATCACAAAACTCATTATAATATCTTGGCCTTGCTATTATAGCGATGAGAAGATTGATTAATGTTTTAGTCTTGTGTTACTGCACATAATCCAGCGATTATGACGTCTGTAAATCAGACCCAAAAAAAAGATGGTACTAAAGAAGAAGTCCCTTGTCCAAAAGCTATCACTGTATATAACGATGTCTTGGGAAGGGTTGATTGCTTCGATCAAAGAAAAGAAAGATACCAAATAAGAAGATCTGTAAAATGGTGGCATCGTATCTTTTATTTTCTTATTGACCTTGCCATCATAAATAGTTTCATACTGTGGCAAGTGAACAAAAGAAACAGAATTTTAGATAAGCTAGTATTCCATATAGCATTAGCTCGTCAGTTAATAGACGGATGTTCCTCAAGCAAAAGGAAAGGACGTCCTGTTAGTTTCCAAGCAAAGAGTTTAGTTCCGGATGATGTGCGCTTAGTGTGGGAAATCATATTCCAAAGATGGTTTCCAACTATAGACGATGTAGAAAATGTAGCTGAAAGGAACAAGAAAAGAGGATCCACTACATTCGTGCAGAAAGTAATATCATCTTGTGCATTGCAGCATGCTTCTCATTTTTCATTTCAAATAATCACCATTAAATTAAATTTTTTTTATGACGGTGAATGGTTTATTGGGAAGTATTCTCCTCACCCCTAAAATTTAAGCCTAAACATAAAATTTGACAAAATAAAATATATTTCCTTAAATGCTATTGTTTAATTGTTAATAAAATATAAAAAACTGCGAGAAATTCAAAAGAAAAATAAATGCCCCACGAAGAGTTAAAAAGAAAAATATATTAAATATAATAATAATAAAGAATAAAATACACTCAATATCACAGGCCAATAAAACTTCAACCGGCTGCGTACACAAGGAAAAAGGGGCTAGAGGTTCAAAAGATTTCAAATTTTTGGCATGAAGATTACTCATCACCGCTTTCGTCTACATTTTCTTTTTAATATGAACTCCCATAGTCCGTGTATGCCACTGTCTCCAGCTAATGGTTTATAAGTAATTACCGGTATTTTCCGCCAAAATATTGACCCCTAAACAATAGAAAAAATTCATTTAAAGAATCAGATCTGGAAATGTAGGAGCCCTTATTTTTTCAAATATTAGAGACACGTTCTGTTGATAAATACGATTATGTCTATTTGCATAAGTGGAATTCGTATCCTATGGATAGAACTATTCATTTCAATCTTCATCAAGAATTTTCAGATTGGGAGGTATACCTGAACGGATCTGAAATTTGTTCTAAAACTGGATTTTCTGAGTGTATCTTCTATCGGGAAACCCTGCAGGATTTTTAGTTTTAAACTTAAATGCTATTATCCTGTCTACCAGGTGGAGATAACAGTTACCGATTTCTCCATCTGACACAATGTACACAATGTTACAAAAATCCATGTTTATTCCGATAGTCTATTTTCCGTCTAACTTCAGATTTTTTTTTCTAGTATAGTCGAACCTCCATATTACGAACCTCTATATTGCGAATTTTTCTATATAGAGAACTTTTCTTGGAACCAAGTACATTTCCCGATTTTTTTCGTAAAATAACCTCCGCATTTTCTATATTACGAACTTTTTTTCTTGTGATTCAATTTTTTCTCTCCCTATTTTTAGAATTCCTGGATATTTCAAGTTATTCTCTCTTTTAACACATTTTATGGTGGTTATAAATATTGAACTGGTTTTATTAGGTGTCTAACCCGCCGAGAGGAATCGAATTGTGATATTTTTGATGCATTGCAAAGATGTGAGGCTTATTATGAAACAAAGCATCATTTCAAACAAAAGACTCAAACAAAATTAACAGATTTTATGAGTAATTAAATTTAGAAACGCGCATGTGTTTCTAGTTATAAAATAATGTATGTTTAAAATTACTTATATGCTTTAAATTACAAAATGTGCTTAAAGTTCATTCATTTTAATATAAAATTATTTTCTTAATTTTGAAAATATAGTATATTTCTTTTTTGTTGTGATGAGTAAGGTATATAAATAAATAAATATTAATTTGCACAAAAGGTGTGAATATAATTACTTTTTTTAAATATACAGTGTTCATAAATTTAAAATTTGTTTTATGTGGTTTATAAAATATATTGAAAGCTGAACCTCAATATAACGAACTTTTTTTCGGGATTTAGGGACTTCGTTAAACAGAGAGGTTCGACTGTATTTCTAATAAATTTCAAATTCAATTACAGCTAATTTATGTTTTTCGTTAATTTTTTAATTTATGCTAGACTAAAACACAAAACAATGAGAATATTGACACTGTTAAATACTATGCTAAAATGGCAACTATTCGGGAGTAAGAAATGAGTGTTCTTGCTTATCACCCCTGTATTAATCGTGTCAGAAAAACCTCTTAGGGGCTGAGAGTTAGCCTTCTAGGCATGTTGATGTGGTAATCTTCCCGAGAAACTGGCTTATAAGCTCTAAGACTTTGTTGCGTTAGCTTGATCTCTCTCTGGGCAATAAATAAATAAGCTTTACCCAATATATACTTAATTATACAAACACACTGATGCTCAGCGCAGACAACTATAGCTACAAAATTTAAACTCTTAAGTTGTTGCTTTTTACAAAATCTATTTTGCGAAACAGTAACGGGAACAACTATCAATCGGTTTAACTGCAAACGATATTTTTAAACGAATTTACTATAATTTTATAACAATGACTACCAAAAAAAATGTCAAAGAAAGTGTAAAATTAATCCGCTAAAATCTGTTTTAAAACTACTTTATTCTGAAAAATGATCTGACGATGAGCTCATTTATTATTAAAACCAATAACCTATTTAGTGGTTTATATATAAAATAATATTAATAAATTTATTATTTATGTAAAAGAACACTTCGTTCCGCTTGAAGAAGCACTGCAGTGCATTTGTATCTGGAAAAGATTATAAATACTTCTGAGCCCATATAACTCTTTGCAGACTTCAGTTTATATGTAATGAATACAGTTCAATAATTTATTCCAAAGTAATTAATATAGCTCGAATTTAAAAGTAATGGTAATTAATTTTTCACTAATTTAATTAGTATCTTAAAACGCTTTCTTAAAACGAATTTACAAAACATTTTTTATTCCTTGAAAGATACTATTTAACTTTCAAAAGTATACATACATCCATATATATATATATATATATATATATATATTTAACACGAAAATGAGGAGACTGAAATAATGTTTCGTGTTAAAGAATATTGCAAAAATTAAATAAATAAATAATAATTTTTCAACAAAATAAAGTTTATTACAGTACATTTTATTTACATAGTTATGTATATATGCAAGTATTTAATAAAAATCAATGAAACAAAACACACAATGAAATTTAATACAAAATTTTCAAGGTTTTGAAGAACAAAACATTTATTGAGTTTTTGGAAAATAATGTGATATTATTTTATGCATTGCCTTTTTTAGCACCAAATTGTCAACAAATTGTTCGATTTCATCCGTTTTGTTATTCATTTCTAGATTGGAATGTACAACCAAATAACTGCGCATACTTTTCATGATGTTCTTCATTTCGGTTGACGTAGGATCAGAAGCTGCATTATTCATCTCATTTTCATTGTCGGAATCTGCATCAATGATATTTTCTCAGCTTTGAACGAACTCTAAAATGTCTGCCATAATTCGGTCAACGAATTCTTCCAATGATGTTGGGTGGCTGGGTTTTCCATATTTTGTTCATTCCCAGAAGGAAAATCTTTTCGTGTTAAGTGATTTTTGTTTCATGTTAAGAGAAAAATGCATGAAAATACATAGTAGTTTGTCGAGACCATTGTGTTATTACGTGTTAACCGATATTGCATCTTAAGCATTTTCGCGTTAAACGTATTTTATAGTATATTAGAAGTTTTAAAAAAGAACCCAAAACGGAAGGAAAAAAGAACCCATTTCGCAATGTACCAATCAAGAAATATTTCCTACCATTATAATAAAAGTCTGTTTTAGAGTACGTGTAGAGTTCTCAGATCACATATAGTCCTAGATTCCAGATGACATATTGTTTTAGTAAAATAAATTCCTCGTAGAATTTATTTATGCAGCTAAACCTGGTGCCAAATCACTTCACTTACTCACTCTTAATAGAATTAATCTGTAAGTCCTCTATCTACTGAATAAAAGATTTATCACATAAGGAGAGAGATCTATTCGGTTTGATTTCAAGGATTGTATTAAGAACTATTTTTATAATTGCAAGGGCCACTAGGATTTGAAAAAGGAGGTTCGCGAGGGTACGGCCTTTTTATGGTCTCGTATATACGTATGTTACCGTTAAAGTGTGAAATCCGTTATTTCATAGAATAACTAAGTATTTCATGAAATAACTAGACTAGTCAGTTAAAGTATATGAAATCATTCAATTCTATGATTTAACTAGGTATTCTATAGAATAACGATTGTTTGTTCGTTAAAGTATGAAATACGGCACTCGAAACTCGAAACAGTTTTGAGCAGCTTTCTTCTTCTTAAACTCAACAGCCTTTTGCAGGTTTGGGAAAGGATTTTTCTCTGATTAGGAACAAGAGATGGCCGAATAAAAAAATTGTACTCTAGATTTTAATTCAGTTTTTGAGAGCGAAAATTAATTTCTGTTGGAAGAAGTTCCGAATAATGACATAACGCCTTTATCTGCGCCCAGCTCTAAGTTGGAGCACTGGGCAAGGATTTAAAAAGAGCGCTCGTATAAAAAAATGTATATTAGTAAAAAGTGTTCTTGTTTCAAAAATGATATGCAAAGCAATTCAAAGTGCCATCACAGCAATATTTGCTCTAATAAATAATGAAAAGTAAAATAAAGGTATATCTCGTAAAATTTAAATTAATATTCCCTTAAATTTTTGTATGGAAATGTTTATACAATGTTCTTATATGTGTGTGTGAAGGAAATTTTTCTTCAAGAATGTATTTTTTGGTAATATTTAAATATAACTATTTTCGCCACGTATTCTTTTTCCCCCTTTCTTTTAGTTAGCAATATGATCAATAATAAATTATACCATCCGTTTTTCCTTATTATTTGAGAAATTTTAGCTATTCAGGATCAATTAAATAATTTATAGAATAAACTTGAAATTGTTTATTTTTCCCTTTAACGGTATATCATTAGTTATGTCATAGAATTACTAGTTATTTCAAAAAATAACTACGTAAAGTATTCAACTTTTCATCTATCTCATACTTTAACTGACTAGTACAGTTATTCCATGAAATACCTAGTTATTCTATGAAATAACTGAATTCTATAAATATACTGAATTATAACGGTAACATATATAATTATATATATTTAAATCTTTCTCTTTTAGTGTGTGTATGTATGTATGTAAGAACAGAAAATGCCAGGTCGCTGCCAATGGACATATTTCCAGCAAAAAGGACTTTTAGGACGGTCATAGTGATTAGATAGAGAATCGGTTCTTAAACTTCTGATTCTGATAACTTGAAGTACGATTGCTACGACAGCAAATGTCAGAGAAGATACCACATTTAGAGGTAGTGAGTACCAATTTCTAAGGCCTTGACGACAACACTGACAGTTTCTTTTCTAAAATTGTTTGCATTAATATAGACTATGTGGTGTCCTGACAAGAAGGATTTCATCGTATCAAGTTTGCTTTTATGACAACCATTTGCTGGCAAAATAAACAAATTTCATTAATTTAAAGAGGAAAAAAAATTTTGTTCGAATTTTGTGTATAAGCGCTGTCAAAAAAATTTTTGTTGTATCAATATTTTTTCACTATTTCCAACAAAAGTTCCATTCAAAATTACAAAAAAATCAAATTATCAGAGAAATTTTTGTTAATTTTAACAAATCTTTTCTGTCAATGCAAAACAATATATTTATATCTTTTTAATTTTAGGTTTGTGAACTACACTTTGCGGATGATGCAATACGAAGAAACACCGAAGCTTATGATGAAAAAACTGGGGAGAAAATATGTGTTACTTGAAAACAATTCCAGACTTTTCCCCCAAATATATTTCAAACTCTACGAATCCTATTCAAGAATGTTTTGAGCAGAGACTGCCAAGATTAGTGAAATAAATACTGTAGCGTGTGTGTGGTGTTATAAAATAATATTCTGAAGTCTTAGAATGGTCTTTTTCCTGGATTTATTGGTAACAATAACTTTCAACGATAA
>BMAO01033322.1:0-39625 GCA_019973975.1 Trichonephila clavata
TTTTGCTGGACATTGAATATCTTCTACGTAAGAATCTATTTTTTTTTTAATTGCTCAGAACATTCTTTAGAAACTTGATTTTGAAAAAATCAATAATTAAATTCAAATAAAATTAACAGATTCTACTTGTAATTAAATTTAAGGACACATGTCGTAGTGTGTGTTTAGATTACTGGTGATAAAATGAGGTATATTTAAATTACTCGTAGGCTTAAAATTAGAAAATTCTTTAAAAAATTACTTTCATTTTATTGTAAAATTATTTTTTTTAATCGAAAAATATATTGCATTTCTATATAATATTTTCTCTTATTGTTTTCCTAGCGGATTCCTTTTTGATGGGTAAGATACATTAAAAAAAATGATCTTTCCGATTCTGTAATTATTTTTTGTCTGAGTTTCATAGATTAAAGTTAGATAAATTATTTAAAGAATTTCTTCAATACTCCATCTCAGTTTAACTTGGCAGCGTTGAGAAAGGTATACAATGTACCAATCTACTTGAAAAATAGCTCTACTTTTTTGTTTTGAATTTAAATCCAAGGAAATAGATAGAAATTTGTAAAAAAATTGCATACGTTGTAGAAATTAGATTGTTTTTACGTTGTAGAAATGTAATTATTTTTTAGACAAAGTTAATCAATACTGTCAACAGCGCAACGTTATGAAATTCCAGTTTGGCTGAAAACCAATTTTCGACGCCAACTTTTGTCATTGTTGTAACAATAAAATTATTACAACAATGCAGATATATCCAAGTTGGCGCCCAAAACTAGTTTAACGTTTTTAATTAATATCTTTTTAATTAATTGCAATATCGGAATATAAATGGTCAAAACATGCATTGTCATCCAAACTAAACGTGTATACAAAATTCAGCTCAATGGGAGGAAGATATCAGCTTCAAAATTGAGTTGCAAGATTCCACCCGAACAAATTACATACATGCATACATACATACATACATACATACATACATACATACATTGTAAGTTAAATAAAAGCTTTTAAAAAATGATCTTTCCGAATCTGTAATTATTTTTTGTCTGAGTTTCATAGATTAAAGTTAGATAAATTTTTTAAAGAATTTCTTCAATACTCCATCTCAGTTTAACTTGGCAGCGTTGAGAAAGGTATACAATGTACCAACTACTTGAAAAATAGGTCTACTTTTTTGTTTTGAATTTAAATCCAAGAAAATAGATAGAAATTTGTAAAAAAAATTGCATACGTTGTAGAAATTAGATTATTTTTACGTTGTAGAAATTAGATTATTTTTACGTTGTAGAAATGTAATTATTTTTTAGACAAAGTTAATTAATACTGTCAATAGCGCAACGTTATGAAATTCCAGTTTGGCTGAAAACCGATTTTCGACGCCAACTTTTGTCATTGTTGTAACAATAAAATTATTACAACAATGCAGATATATCCAAGTGGGCGCCCAAAACTAGTTTAACGTTTTTAATTAATATCTTTTTAATTAATTGCAATATCGGAATATAAATGGTCAAAACATGCATTGTCATCCAAACTAAACTTGTATACAAAATTTCAGCTCAATGGGAGGAAGATATCAGCTTCAAAATTGAGTTGCAAGATTCCACCTGAACAAATTACATACATACATACATACATACATACATACATACATACATACATACAAAAGCTTTTAAAAAATTAACAATATAACCATATATATAAAAAAAACCCATTTTTTTTCCAGATTTATAAAAATAAACTTTTTTAAAGCCAACAATGCATCCATCCGCTCTAAGCATTGAGATAATTTCTGACGTAGAATTCAGTCGCCGTCTTGTAGAATGAAGATCAGACAAGCTAAGACAAGTTCAATCGTAAACCGTTCACGCTGATTACGAGTATTCTACGTCACATTTTTACTGTGTATGTGTAATCATTATACTGAATTAAAATTTACAAATTATTAAAATAATATAAATGAAATATTTTTTATTTCATTTTAATTAAGAAAATGTCGCCATCGGCTTCGCCTGCAAAATTAAATTCATGAGATTATAAACCTAAGTTTTCTTCAGGTCTGCATGCCTTCATAGGACAATGGTTAGCGTAACTGAAAAACTATTGTCCTATGGAGACATTTTGTTCTGGGGCTGTGAGTTTGAATCTGGATTTATTATTGTTATTTTTTTTATTTGAATGTTATTTTCTTCAATCATTTTAAAATCTATAATTAGTGTATAGTTTAACCAATAGGTGGCGCCATGAGCACTTTAAACATTCCTATACAATTTTTATTACACTTTTAAAAACAACTCACCTTAGCAGCGGGAGAAAACAACTCAACAGCAGGTAGAAAACAACTCAACTCTGCGCCGCCTCCGCCGCCTGCAAAATTAAATTCATGAGATTATAAACATAAGTTTTCTTCAGGTCTGTATGCCTTCATAGGACAATGGTTAGCGTAACTGAAAAACTATTGTCCTATGGAGACATTTTGTTCTGAGGCTGCGAGTTTGAAACCTGATTTTTTTTATTTATTTGAGCGTTATTTTTTCATCCATTTTTAAATCTAATAATTAGTGTATAGTTTAACCAATAGGTGGCGCCATGAGCACTTTTAACATTATATACTTAAATTTTTTTACACATTTAAAAAACAACTCTACTTAGCAGTAGGAGAAAAACAACTCAACTCCCCCTCAACTCGAAAACCAAAACTATAGTAGGAGAAAAACAACTCAACTCCCCCCATCAACTCGAAAACCAAAACCATAGCAGGAGGGAAACAACTCAACTCAGCAACAGGAGGAAACCAACTCAACTTAGCAGGAGGAGGAAAACAACTCAACCCAACAACAGGAGGGAAACAACTCAACTCTGCGCCGCCTTTACAGCTGAATCGGCTTTTTCTATCTACTCTGAATCTATTATCTTCAATGGTCAATCTAACAATTTACTCTTATAATTTATGTCTATCAAACGCGCGCTAAGTTCGTGAAGTAATTCACCGACGTTACTTACGTAACAGCTTGGCAACTCCTTTTTCCTGCATTTACAAATCTATATATATATAGACTTTATATAGTCGAACTAATTAACATATAACTATCTCGTGTTTTTCCTGAAAAGGCTGTGAAATAGTATAAATGCTAGCCCCAAAGTTTCCCAAGAGGATTAGTACTGAAATCTCGCGAATAGCCCCGTCACAATCTTATTACCAGATCCACTTGTACCACTATTCCACAACCACCTGTGCAGATCCACCTGTACCACCTGTGCAGATACAATTACTAGATCCACCTGTACCACCTGTCTGTTTACCAGATCATCCTGTCCGCTTACCAGATCCACCTGTGGAGCCTGTCGACACCTTGGAGCCTACAATTCCGGACGCGTTTGACAACTTGAAGTCAAACGTATTTGGAGAAGAATACTCTGTTCCCGAATAGGTGATTCAACCACCCCCGACCCACACATAAGAGCTCCAGCTGCTTCACACGGAACCTTCCCTCTTTGATCAAAATAACGATCTCATATCGTTTTTGGACTATTTCGAAGCTGGGTTCATCATGGAGCAGCAGGAAACACCCATGGATTTGACAATGCCTAGAGTAAACAATAGTAAGAGAAAAACTACCGGATAAAAAGTTGTTGAACCCATAGATTTGTCTTTTAATTGTTGTTTATCTTGTATGTAAATATTTTTCTAACAATGTACATATTTTTTGTAAATAAAAAATATATTTTACTTAAAACAAGTCTAATTCCCCCCCCCCCCCAAAAATACCAACTGCCACAACACAAGAGGATATAAGAAAAATGGCTTCGGTACAAAATTTATTGGACCAATGTCGACATCACACTACTATTGTTTTTAGAAATATGGGTTGGCGGCCCGATCGAGTCACGTATTACGAACAAGAATATGTTTATACCATCATTTTGGAACCCAACTTTGGCGTTCACGTTCCTCGGTCGTTTGGAAAAACAGTTATTGCGTTTACGAGTCATTTGGATCTGACATGGAACAAAGGGATCAAGTTGAGGTTCTTTCAACTGGGTCGTCCCCTGTCTCGCCGAGTTTGGGATGTGCATCAACCTCATAATTTGGATGCGTATACTTTGGATCTCACGCATTGCACGCGACTGGAGGAGATGTGTGTGAGTTTATTGACGTGATTGAACGATTGGGAAATGCATCGAGACGAGAGCATACCTTGGCGTATGGTGTGTCCCCAACCATGGAAACGTGCTTTGGAAAACATGTGGAGCGCTCGCATCGCTAGGCTTTGGCCAATGGGATGCCAGCTGACTTCACGCTGTTCGAGCATATATAAGGCGAGCAGGCAGCAAACAGAGACATTCTCACTCAGAGTTTATTAAAGCAACATGTCTCCCTTTTTTGCTCATGCCAACGTTTTTTACTACGATGGCAAGCCAGTGCCCATTGAACTGTCCATTGCCACGATTCCCAGGGATAACAGTGATCCTGAAGTTGTTTGCATCACCGTGAATCATGCCGGGTTGATTTCTATGCCCAAAAACATTCGTTCCAACATCTACGAAAACGCCCGTCTCCGTCAGGTTCACCCATTACCCAAGAGTGTGACCGTGGAATACCTGCCCTTTTGCGTGAGGGGCAAGTTTAGCCAGCTGTCACGAGGAAACAGAGGCCTCATGGTGGTCAAAGGACCGGAGCAGCAAAAATTATTTCAAGAGTTGGGACTACTTACCTTGTCCTTGGAGATGCTGCCCAAATTCAAAAACATTTGCAACGGAACTTTTCCCAACCACCTGCATGATGACGTGCACGAGGAAAGGGGCATATCACACTGCACCATGGTGGAATCCTACCAATCTGCAAAATACCTACAGCAGTTTAACAAGCTGCAGGTGGAATGGAGCTACAAAGTTTCAATTTTGACAGAGTAAAAAAGGGGGCCCGAAAAAGGGGGGATTGAGTCGATATAAGAGTCGACTCGGTGCCCCTTTTTTCGGGCTAAATAATGTACGAAGGTTGGAGAGCATATTTCTAAAAGCTTGTGCTGAATTAAAGTAATACACCAAGATTGAATTCGCCTGTATTGAGAAACCTGTGAGTTGTACTTGTGTCACACTTTTGCTAAAGATTTCTTTCAAGGATGGATTAGTAAGCCTATAGATGTCTGGGTACACTGATATTTTTTATTTGTAACATCTTTACTCTCGGATGATGGATATTTGTTGGAGTGATTTCGTTAAAAGGGACGGAAATGCGTAACAGGAAGTCGGGGAAGCGCGCGCTGTTTGATTTGACCAATCAGCGCACTTGGTGGTATCTCTTCGCTACCCTCGTAGCAATTTCGTAGCCTGCCTTCCGCACATACCAGCAAGTCTTATTAGACTTCATCCAGAATAAACTTGCGATTCTTACGCTCAAATATCAAAGTCTCAGGGCTCGTTGTGTTTGAAAATGGACAGTCATTTTGGTGGTCGCATACATTTCTCCGAATCAAACAGTTAAAAAAATTAAAGATTTCCTGCATTTTGTACTTTTACCGTACCGTTTTTTCTGCTCTTTTTTTAAAAAAAAAACTATCACTCGCTTCCCATGATTTTGGGTGGTGATTTTAACGTTAACTTCAGTTTGCCAGAAGCTGAGTCACTCATAGCTTTTCTGAAAGATGAACTTGTCGTGGCTGAATGCCACCCCTTACACAACCATCTCCCTGTCTATCTGCAAATACTACTGGATGTGTAGGCTGACTTAAATGATCAAAAGACATAATTGCAAATCAAATAGATTTATTGATTCTAATTAACACAAATGATTAGAAACACACAATTCAAATTTAAGAGAAACAAATTAGAGTGGCGTACGAAAAGGGGAATTACTACTAGCAGAATAACAGAATAGCAACTGAATCTAGGAAAGCTTAAACACGCACAATTACAGCTACGCCACGTACGAATCTTCGCAATATCTTAAATTAAATCACTGGCCTTATCTTTTACATCGGTTGTTTCTTCGTGATGATTTCTGCCTTTTTACTGGTTAGGGGAATGGGTGAAAGATCCACACTCTGCAACAAGGATTTTTACAATCTTCAATCAGCTTACCTCGCGTAGCTCCACACGTAACCGCTATCTACGAATGTCAACAACTGCGTGCTGACCTTTCAATCTTTAATTCACTTAACTTCACTCTTCTATCTCTTCACTTTACTTAACCCCTTTAACTCGCGAAACCCGAACTTATATAATCTATCTTATTTGCATAAATCACGCTTGGCTCTCGGTGAAGATTGGTTGAAGTAAATAAATTATTTTACAGAAAATAGAGGAGGTTAGTCGAAGACCGTATAGAACCGTCACAAACTCAAGCTCGAAATGAACACAATTCGAAATGATTCGACAACTAACAGTGGTACTGTATTTGACGCTGTTTTTAACGATTTTTCCATTCTTTGAAATCCCAAGTATATGTCATATTTTAGTTTCCATAAACCTATTGTCTCCGCTCTTCCCCAAATTGAACAAGAATAAATATTTTTGATAAAAAAATTGCATTACTCCTTGTGTTAATTAAATAAAGTTTTCATTAAAGATATAGTTATTCGATAGAAAATTATTTCCAATCATAACCGATTCATTTTTTTCGGGATTAAAGTCACTATTGCGTATGTACCACGATAACATGTCAGATGTTACACATCATATGCGACTACTGTAAGGCTCGTTTCTTTCTTTTTCAAAGTTGGACAGTATCAGCCAATAGGAATCGATTCACGTGACCCACCAGAGTATAAAAGGCGAGTGATCAGCAGCCAGAGACATTCTCTTTTTGAGTTCTCTCTCGAAAGCAACATGTCGCACTTGGCCTTTTTTGCCCATGCAAACCTATTTCTCCATGGGGGCAAGCCTGTCCTCATTGAATTGTCCATTGCCAGCGTTCAGGAGGATTAATAAGATCCGGAAGTCATTTGTATTACCGTAGATCACTCCAACCTGATCACGACCTCCAAAGATTGCCGAGCCAACAGATACATTAATGAACGCCTTAGCCTCAAAAGTCACATCCCTGGATCCGTGCCCCTGGAATACCTGTCTTTTAGCTTCAGGGGCACATTTTGTCACCTGGCTCAAGGCAATAGAGGCCTCATCGTCGTCAAAGAATCGAACCAGCGCAAAATATTTGAAAGGCTGGGACTTTTTACCATCAACCTGGAGATCCTGCCCGAATTCCAGGACATGAATTATCGTACCCTGACAGACCACCTGCATGATGAGGTGCACGAGGACTTTGACAATTGAGAGTGCACCATGGTAAAATCCTACCGTTTTGCTCGTTACCTGCAGCATTTCAACAAGCTGCAGGCTGAATGCAACAAACAAATCGCCGATTTAGTAGAGTGAAAAGATAATGCAACAAAAGAACTGTTGATTTAATCGAGTAAAAAATGAACATTGGACCTAAAAAAGGGGGACCGACACAAGAGTCGACTCGGTCCCCCTTTTTTCGGGTTAATTAATGTACCAACGTTAGAATGTATCCTTTTCAAAACTTATGCTAAAAAGATGCACTAAGATGTATTTAAAAAAATTGGCGGTTATAGAGACTGCCGATAGAAGTAAAAACTTAGAACTTTTAGTATTAAACTTTGAAATTTCATAATGTTTGAATTAAAATGATCAACATCAATCTGGTTTTCACATCTATTGACACTGCGAGCAACAACTAAATGTACATATTTATATGGTTTTTTATTATTCAAATATATTACGGGCTGTACAAGATCATGACAAAATATAAATACAATTCAATTGAAATAACAATGGGGCAAAAACAAATATGGATAGTATTTGTATTTACTTAAATTTCAATGTACTTGATTTTTAACATTATTTTAATTGTTTTCATCATTGTCATCCTTAATTTGAACAATACTTAGACTTTTTGTACTTTCAATTGTATCATTTTGTTCTAAAAAAGATGCAGTAGGCTTATGGTAACTAAAGTAAGAATGGAAAATGTTTGATTCAAATTTATCTAAGTATCGCGTAAAAACCGCATCGGTCGTCTATTTATATTTTGTAGTACTGAGTTTTCGATCATTGGACATATTTAAATTAAGTGTTTCATTTAGAAATTCAATTAGTGGTAGATTTTTATCATCTGCAAAGTTAATATTGATGTCTCCACTTAAAATCATAATCTCTACATCATCATATTTTTCGCCAAATCTTTTTTCGAGTATTTCAGAACCTTCTTTTGTATAAATCAACCATATTTCGAATAAAAATTCTTGAATCTGTCTCATATATTTTCTAGGTGAAATATAAACGGCAACCATTAATATGTATTACCCATTCTCGGAATCGCAACGAGCAATGCACAGTATATACATATTGAACTTTTCACTAAATCCATTCAATTTCACTTATAAGATATATACTGCACTCTACGTCAGCTGTATAGCTACAGATATACTGCTATAAGCCTGTCGGTGACGCGAACGCATGAGATTTCACCCATCCAAAAAGTGTCTAAGGTGAACAGCACACTGCGCGTGCGCCAGTCAGAGCATGTCGGTGACGCGAACCCATAAGATTTTCCCCTACCAAAAAGTGCCCAACACCGCCAAAGAAGTTTTCCCTTCAATTACTTTCAAGGTTGAAAAGCGTCACTCAATAGGAATCGTTTCACGTGACCTCACTAAATTGTAAGAGGCGAGCAGCCAGCAGCAAGGAATCAGAATGTTTTTGAACCCTTAATTACCCGGAAATCATGTTTATCTTTAAGAAATAAGATGCTTATTTATACTCTGATTCTCAGACCAGTCCTCACTTATGCATGTCCAATCTGGGGTCACGCAGCCTATTCAAACATTAAGATGCTCGAATCCGCACAAAACAAAATCATTAGAATAATCACAGATGCATCTTGGTTCATGAGGAATGAAAACCTCAGAACCGCAGTAAAACTTAAAACACTAAGAGAAATTTTCAAAAAGATCTCAAATTTTCTAACAACATTGATAATCACAATAACAGAGCAATTGCACGCATTGAAAAATGCCCACTAAATCCACTAATTAATAGACCTCGCAGCATCCTAATTCAATTATTAACTTTCTCAAAAAAATTTTACCTTCTAACTTTCTTTTTTTATACATTTTTCGCTCCACTGCAATGATAAATTCAGTTTTCTCACACTTCATCAACCGAACTCGCTCTCGACCAATAGGGACAGAGCAGGTCGGCCAATAGGGAAGCAAGCTCTGGTAACGCTTCGGCGGCCAGAGTTTCACCATCTCAGACACACACCCTTTTAAAGGGGATCGAAAGACTGTCCCCGAATTGGTCCATGCATACTCAACCTAACACTGTTAAATAGTCGCTCTTTTTGAGGTTCGCTCAGACGAGGGGGGAAATACGGACGGTGCAGGTCACCTGCGCCGCTCGGTTCTCTCACCCACCTATTCTCCAAGTCGGCCACTCTGCGTTCCGGTCCGCCGGGCCAGTAAGCGGTTTAACGCAGAACTCAAATGCAATCATTTTTATCTTCACAACATTTACACATTGTAATTCTTAAATTAACTCACACCTAAATTTTCTCATTTTTGTATTTAAATTTAATTCTTTCATTCAATGCAAATTCTTTATATCTAAAGTAAATTTTTTATTACTCATCCTTAGTTTATTTTAAAAAGTTTTTCACACCTTTTAATGTAACAAAGGGCTATGGAAAAGCTAAACCCATGTAACCCCCATTTTCTCATGATTGGAGTTTAAGCTTCTCTACAGGAAGTAGGTACTCCGACAAGCATTCAACTTATAAGGTTTTTGAATGAAGCACGGTCAAGACTTTAAAAAAGTTGTTTTTTGTTAAGACTGTCAGGGTTGGGTTTGTGTTTAATATTCCAACTCTGGCAGTCTTAACTGAAATATTTTTTCCATGGCAATAGGTAAATGCTAAATGTTTTTCGTTAAGACTGTCAGGATGTTGAATATTCCCAAATTTTGGCAGTCTTATCGGTAAATGTTTTTAGCCCAAATCTTCAAATCCGAAAATTGGGGGATCGAGTTCTACTCGGTCCCCCTTTTATCGGGCCAAATAATGTATCATGATTGGAATACATCTTTTTAAAAACTTATATTAAAAAAAATTGAACTCACCAGTTGAGTGAAAGTTAAAGTTGTCTCCTGGTTTTTTCAGACACCTTAAGATTGGAAGGAGTTAGCTTTATGTCGTCTCAATGAGTTGGCTTGTCCCCTGTTTTTTTTTTCCAAGACACACGCCAATATTGGAATGATCCATTATTTTTTCTTGACACACAAACATTGAAATGCACAAATTTCATTTGTCACTAACCCCTGTTTTTTTTCAAAACACACCAAAATTGAAATGCATAAATTTAATTTGTCCAATTTGTGGTTGAACATACTGGGTGATACATTACATGTTCATCCATGATCCAATAAGAAAAAAAATAAAGCAATTAGCAACCTTGTAAATAAAAATCCTGTGGGGATGTATCATAAGAAATTATTCGTTTCAAAAAAGGTCGTTTTCCATGTTCAATCAATTTTTGAACGGGTCACGTTGCTCAATTGTTTTTTCGACCGACTGTACCATATATGAAAACTGTCCGCATGCGACGCGTCGAATCTCTTTCATTTGAACACACTTTTCTAAAAAGAGGAAGAATCACTAAGCACTCATTTCTAATTCTCTTTTATGTCATTGTTTGCGACACAGCTTAAAGAAACAAACAGTTCTGGACGATTGTGACATTTGAATGGTACTCAATCTATTTGGCAATCTTGGCACATTTTGAAAAGCCTTCAACCTCCGAATTGATGTGTTCCCTTAATTTTTAGTTAACTAGTGAGGATTGCCCAGAAAAGACACGAAGAAAAAAATTATCAGATTTTATTCAGTAGATTTATTCAGTTAGAAAATAAATTTGAACGTTTTTAAAAATGAAAATTCTCTTTCAATGTTCAATGATTCAATCTTCAAACAACTAAACTTAATGTTTAGATTGTCTGCTTTTAATATTTTATTTTCATTTTCTATTTCGCGTTTTATTCGTATCTGAATGCGACCCGTAATAATAGTATTGTAAATTGTGTATGTTTGGGTTGTAACATGCGTGTGAAAATAATTTACTTCGTTCATAAGTTTTCATTTTGAAAATATTAATTGAATTTCTTTTAAAATTTGTAAGAATGTAGTAATTTTTTATTTAAAAATAAAAACTTAAGTAAGTAAAATTCTTTGCTATATGTAATAAATCACGTTTTTAACAATTATTCTGTATTTCAAAACAGTTTGTTGTTAGAAAATAGTAAATTAATGTTTTTATTTACTTTTGGAAATGAATAATTTTTACAGAATTATGACTTGTAGATCTTAAATTATTTGTGACCTAGATTGCTCAAATGATGTGATCGTAAATTCATCATTTATTCTTCACATTATATTAATTTTTTTCTTTTAATTGTGTGTGTTTCTATGCGCTTATAATGTTTTATTAACTTGTAATTTGGAAATATATGTTTTAATTGTATTTTTCCATGATTTAATACTATTTAATGGAGATACATTGTTCCACATAAATTATTACTTTATGTGAGTGAAATCGTTTTAAGCCAGATTGTATTTAAAAAAAATAATAAAATAAAATTCCAGAGCAGACAAAATTGCATTTAATATTGCATCATATCTTACATTTGTACTTATCTTCTACATAATGAGGAAAACTCAATTTTAGCTTGAGTGCTTTCTAGCTTAGCTAGAATGAATGAAAATTTCAAAATATTACTTTAAATAATTTATATATTAAAAGCAGAAATATATATTTTATCTTAGGTTTTGTAAAATTAATTTCCATGATTAATGTTTTCTTTGCAATTATTGATATTTTGCTTTGTAAATAATGAATTTAGATACAATCTTCATAATAGAACAGTTGTGAATATTAATAATTTGTATTAAGTTACATAAGAATTTTGATATTCTTTAAAATATTTTTTAAAACAATTCTTACATTTTAATTTTCGATTTATTTCAAATATAATTTTTGAAATTTAAATAATATTATCCTCTTTTAAATTGAAATTTTAGGCTTTTCTGTATTTTAAATTTTAAGAGATAAGTGCTTTACTTATTATATTCTTTTATGGTCATATGGAATTTTGTATGCAATTAATATAAATTTGCATTACATAGTGTATTTCTTAAGGTTAATTTGTTGGATATTTTAATAAAAGTATAGTATCAGTTCAAAACTATTTAGTTTTATGTAGTAATAGTATATTTATATTCGGTACTTGCATATTATTGCTACCTATTATGAAAGGAGACACAGTATATGAAATGAAGTATCTGGTTGTGTGTGTGCCAATTCAGCACAAATGATATATGCAAAATTGGGGTTGCCAACTTGGCAAGTCATTAATAGAGTTAGCAATTTTTGCAATAATGCGTAAGTACCTTATGTTCAAGTATAATGCAAATTTTAGTTAAGCTTTGTAACAGATTGCACAACTTATTTTAGGAAATTCTATTTATGATCCTGTGTTATATCAGTATGATATGAAAAGAATAAAGAAAATCAACTTGAAAGGTAATAAAAATTTAAAATATTTGTATTCACCTTGTTAATATTCCAAGTATTCTACTGCAAATTTAATGCATTTATATATTCTGTATGAAAGTCATTTTTTAAAAAAAATATTTTCCCAACGTAAAAGAGCATTGTTACATATTAGAAATCACTAAATTACAAAATGCATAATATCATCACTAAATTGCAAAACGCATTTTGTTATTTTGAAATGGCATTAAAAATAGCAGGGAAAAGTTAATATATTGGCTTTACTTAAAATAGAGCCAAGCAGTATGGTAAAAATGTGCAATTGTTGTTATATTGATGTAACCAAAAGAAAAATAAATAAATAAAAAATCTAATCTGCTTATAAATTCTTTCAAATTTCTTATTCTATATATAGTCTGCTATTTTAGTCATACATAATATCTGTTCAATTGATCCTGTAACTAAATTTGAGCCAGTTTTATTTTTTTTCTATTTTCTCTTTAAATATGCTGTACTCTTAATGAGTAGTTTTAAAAAGGTTTAATATATTTTTTTAAATAAAATTTCTTCTTATACAAATCCTCAAAACACTTATATGTTAGATACTTATAGATTAGTCGAGGAAACATTTATACAAATAAAATTATAAATATAGTCATAGAATTATATCAATAATTTTAATGGTTGGATTCTATTTTGATGCACCCCTTGGCAGCAAAGATTATTTGGTGCCCAAAGTGATAAGTTTTCCCGAACTAATTTCTAGTAACCCTGTTGATTGTATAAAGATGTTAAATTTAACCAGAAGAAACACAGCATTGGACTTCCTTTTTTATTTTTTTAACATTAATAAAAGTCCAATGAAAGTCCTCCTTTTTGAGAATTAATAAACTTGATGCTGCATTATCTTTAAAAAAAGAGAATGTTTGTAATGTTTGTAATTAGTTTAACTGTGTGTATACACTGTGTGTGCAAAACACGAAAAGGAATTTTCATTCTATTTTAAAAATAAAGTGGAGTTGTCAGAAAAAAGAATATCCACATGTTCTTTCTTGAGTTCAGTGATTTTCACCGTTTCTTTTGGTCCTCTTTTCTCTGTACTCTTTTTTTTTTTTTGTGCATGTCATCCCCCCCCCCCCATCAGCAAAAATACTGTCATTGATTTTTAAATGTGATACCCTGTTTTACGTTGCAACTTCAAATCTGAAAATTGTGCTTTGATGCCATATTAAAAACAGTTTAAAAATTGTCTGCAAGAGGTGAATTAAAAATAAGATTTTTTTGGCATTGCTCATTTGCCATAAGACCATTTCTGCTGTATTAAAACTCTAAATTAAGAGGTTAGTTTGAAATGATAACTTTCTGATAAAGAAAATAAATATTTAATTTGATGGATGAAAACTTTTCAATAAATACTTTTTAATTTAATGGATGGAAACTTTTAAATAAATATTTTATATTCTTCAATAATAATATTCTTTTGATGTTTTTCTTCTATTTTTAAAAATTATAATGTATTCTTGTATATTCCTATAAAGTGCTTCATGTTTAGTGGTATTGAGTCTTGCTTAGAATAAATGATGAAATAATTTTATCACTGTTATGTGTATTATAATGGAGTGGAAAGCGAACATTTTGTAACTTAGATATTTGTATCTTTTACAGATATTTCACATTACTCATAGTCATCTTCTCCCCCACCTTATATTTGTTATCAATTTGTTAATTAACTGAGAATAATTGCTTATTTTAGAATAGTTTTTAAAATTTATCGTTTATGCATTTTGGTGTAAACATTTTTGACTAATTATTTGCTACATTTAAAGTTCTGTTTGACTTTTGAACTTAAATTTAATGTCATAAACATTTTATGTGTGTGTGATATTTATTAGTTCTAGAGAATATGGATCAGTGACTGCTTTTCTGAGTTGCTGCCATCAATAACATTGGCCGAATTGTCTGATAATAATATATTCACCACAAACACAGTAGTTAAAAGTTATAATATGGTTTCATCAATTTTACTTAGTTTTAATACTAGCAACTGGTAGAAGTCTAAATTTAGCATATTTTTCACATATTGCCATACTTTTCTTCATAATCCCTATAATCAATAAGTTAACAGTGTATAACAGAATGAAAATCAATACATTCACATTAATTATTTTAATAGATAATGCAGTTTTGAAATAATTTCAAAACTACATTAATTATTTATAATATTAACAATTAATATATCTTCTGGTATTCAGAAATAGCACCACTTATTTGTAATATTAACAACTGTTGAAAACTAGGATTTGAAATGTTTTCTGTGTGTATATTGCTTCACTGTCCTTATTTATCTGTCTTTGTGAATTATCATGTTTTTATATTGAAAATGTTAAAAATGTCATTCACTTGTTAAAATTTCTTCAAAAGCTTCAGGAGTACTAGTTATTGCCTATTTTAAATTTTTTAAAATTTCAGTGTAAGCAGAATAAGATTAGAAAAATAATAATAAAATATAACTTTTTCTTAAGTCATATGAAACATTTTCGTCTAATTGGTTTATTTCTACAACTTAGTCTTCTGAATATTTAACATTTTTCCTGAACCATTTGTTGTTTATTTTTTTAAAATTTCAGCAGCACATAGGCAAAATTATAGTTTAGAAAGGAGCTAAATCAGATTAGCTGCCTCCTAGAAAATGAGAGGAAAAAAAGCATATCGATAGAGAGAGGGCACTGCCAAAAACACTGGGGACAAAAAATAATTATCTGCATGTTTATAAAATTCTATTGGCAATTTATTTTTGGATCTAATTGTAGATTTCAGAATTTTTTTAATGTAATAAACAAATGAAGCATGATAGATGAAGAATATAGATCATAATAGTAAATTCAAAAGAAAAGTTCACTGTGGTGTTAAATGCAGTTTTAATTTCTAAATGCTTTTTTATATTGAATATTTGTTAAACAAGTAGAAAATGAATTCAGAAAAACAATTATAAATGTTTTGTGAAATTGAAATAATTTATTATAAAATTCTTAATTACACTGTTTTGGTTATTACAGTTTTAAAATCATAAGTGTGTTTAAGAGCTATATATGTAGTTGATGTAAATCGTATGTATTGTACTTATATAGAAAAACATCTGTTGTCTAACCCACTATTTTTGACTCAACATCATAATTTATTAATAATGCCTCTATAAAACATTTCAGTTTTAAGTATATTTGATGTCGAAGAAATTACTTTCTGAAGAAAAATTAGTTTATAGTAAACAGTAATTGAATTGGAAAATCTTAAATTTTTCAAACAATTAATTGCACACATGACTGATCTTGTAATAATTTATTTATTTTGAAATTATAAAGAAACATCTCTATATTTTTTCTTGCATTTCTTTCATTTTTTTGTGTTGTTACTTAGGCCCCCTAGTTGTAGTTCTTTATCGACTTTTGATTCTATCAGCTTCAGGTAGTAAATATGTAATTTTAATATTTTTCCTTTTCTTTTTTTCATTTTGGTTAGTAAACTTTGTTCTTGATGTACTGATGATGTATGTTGTATAATTGTACCTACTTTTACAAGAAAATAAAAATTTATGTGTAAAAAGGATGTTATTTTATGTTTAAAATTGTTAGTAAATTTTGTAATACTATATCTAAGAGAAAATCTATACATAGTGTTTGAGATATTTAAAAAGTTTAATTGTCTTCAGAAATCTCGACATTTTGGTAGACATACTTCAACATTTAAAATATCTCTACAAATTATAAATGACACCAAATATTACTTAAATTTTTTACCCCTTATTTAAATTTTAATAGACCTAGAAACATCTTAATGGTTCCATTGCTTATTTAAGGCTGTCTTCGCTTAATGTTAAGGAATAGGACCAGAATTTTTTTTTCTTCAGGTATATAAGGGCTCTAATATTATATTTTGACTTCACTATCCTATAGAATGCAAGGTATTTTATTATACTAATAATCTTAATCTGAGTTTATCCATTTTTTCTGGTAAAAAATGTGTTTTGAATTTTTTTTCTCCTTTGCTGTAATGCTAAATGAGCTATCTATCCCTTTGCATGTTAAAAGGAAAAATTAATTATCTGTAGAATATTTTGAAATGTTAAAGATGCTATATTATAAATAGATGTATTAATTATATTAAACATTACACATTTTTATGAAAATCGAGACATTTTTTTCTGTCTGAAAATGTGCTCCGCGTTTAGTTCAGGCTCTCATACAATTGAAGAAAACCATCTTAAGTAAATTAATATCATTTTAAATTTCTACTCCATATATTTTTCATCCGCAAAGTTGCACTTTTCCAATCTTTCACACGTTGGAATCTACTATAGTTCCTACGACCGGTCGATTCCGTATCGACCAATCAGATAGCTTCCTTTCGTCTCAAGTTCATCTTACGAAAATCTTCCAAAATTTTACTTCGGATTTCATTGCTGTGCATCCGGATATACTTTATTAAACCCCACCTATCCTCCAAATCCAGTCTAAGCTGTCTTTTCTTAGTTTTTCTCCGTTTTTAACCAAATTTTTTGATACTTTAAAATTAATTTAACCTTAAAATTTCAAGTTTCTTTTTTGATTTTGCCATTAAATTTTTATATTAATGTAAATCTTTATTAAAGGGCAATTAGTCTAACTATGATAGTGGCTTAAAAAGTCAATGCAGGAAGTTAGAGCTCGACAGGGCTAAGTATTCCATCACTCTACCAACGAGTGCTTAAACCTTCATGTAAAGTCTAATTGATATAAAAGATTGATTTTTTTTCAATTCTCATTTGAGTTGGATGAACTTTATCAAAGGATGACCTCTGCATAAATATTCATTTGGCAGTTATTAATTATTGCTATGCCTCTTGGGAAAGCAGATGGCATTCACAGATTATTTTTATTTTAAGTTTTTGTCACTTCTTCAAGGCAACTTCTTCAGAGTTTGAATTAAGTTAATATACTGAATATATAGCAGCCAATGAAATGAAAAAGCACCGTTTTTACTATGAAATGTGCGAGAAAAATGACTTGTTCCTATTTTATTTTTTCAAATATTAATGTATCCAGCAAAATATTTCACACACAAAAATTTTATTTGTTTTTAGTAAAAAGCATAAATAAAAATGCAAGTAAAATAATAAAAATTAATATTTCTTCTATTTTTCGTAAAAAAATTTGACTAAACAATGTATTTGAAAATTAAAACACGTTTTATATACTTTCTTGATAAATAATTGGTAACATTGAATTTTTTGTTGCTACTTTGGAAGTTCCAAAAATGTTTGAAGCTTTTGAAATAATTCTAGTATTATCGCCCTTTTAGATTTACTGGATGTTCTTATAATCCAATGTTCTTCAAATTTATTCCGCTAGTCAAAATAAAGATTCGAACATAAATGTATAAATGTTTAAGCAAAATAGATTCACGTTCTCTGTGGAGTTTTGTATTTTCTCTATAGTATCTGAAGCCAAGTTTCCCTATCCGGGACGCTCATCTCTAGGTTGGCTGGGGGTTGATTTTATTATTATATAAATTATAAATAAACATATCACCACCATTAGTTTCTTAGAATGTTTTTCTGCTGATTAACATACTTGAGTATATGTAATCTTAGCTTCAGTGCATCGTAATCTTCACACACACACAAAAAAAAATCGATGAATATTGTTATTCAAAGAAAAAATTTAATTTCCTGTCATATTGAAAACAAATTTCTTCAGTTGCTTATAAATATCGATAGTATTCATTGATTGTTTACCATAAAACAAACGGATTTCAAAAACAATATACTCGAAATTTTGAAATAAAAAGTACTTATGCCGGGTGAGCCAAAAGTTCGCATAAACTTTAAAAATTCATTAAAAAGGAAGGAATGATGATAAGGTGCTGTTTGCAAAAATGGGCTCACAAGGAAGATTTTTTTGAAGCAAAAACATTTTTAGCTAAAAATATCACGGTAGAGGTCGCTGACAATCTGGAACGCAATGCACAGGACAGAAGCTCATTTCATTCATGTATTCTTGCAAAAATAATTGTTCAACAGGACCCTCCAAACATATCGTCTGACATAACTAAGGTGGCTCATAGCGCCCGTTAAAGCCGAGTGCAACACATCGGAATGATTATTAAAAACCTCACGACAAATGTTATCTTTGAGTTCGAGCAATGTTGACGGGGATGAACGGTACACAAATGATTTCAAATAGCTCCACAACCAGAAGTTCACCGGAGTGAGGTTGGCGGAACATGGTGGCCATGCGGTCTTGCAACCTAGACCAATCACTCTGTCCACACCAAACGTAGTCAGTAGGAATCGTTTTACAAGAATGGCATAGTATGGAGGTGCGGTATTCTACATGAAGCTTATTATAGATAATACACCTCTTAGATTTAATGTGGGGACGACTAAAGTATTTTTGCTACTAAAAAAATCCGACTTTGTCAGCCCTTTCTTGCAGACTGCACTTCTTTGTTATCATTTCTTTCCTTTTTATGAAATTTTTTAAGTTTAAACGAATTTTTTGGCTCACCCAGTATTTATCATGTTAGGCTTGCTTTGTGTTTAGTTACAAATGAACAACTATTTAATTGTTACAATATTTCATTTACATTGCTTCAGATTGTTAGAGAGTTTTCCTCAAATAAGCAGTTTTTTTAACGTTGTGTAAAATTAATAAATGTGAAATAGCAAGCACATATTTTTGAAATGAAAATTCTTTAGGCGCAAGAGTGAATGGGAAATTTGCCCAGTTTTGCGTAACAGGGGAAAAGCGAACGGAAGTAGTGATTTCCTCCGCCATCTCCCCAAATCGTCGCTATAATGAGGAGATAGCGAGCGGGAGGAAAAGAGAGCAGGGGGCACCACGTGACTTGCGTCATATCCGTGAAAAAGTTGTACGACTGCTAAGGGTGTATGGAGTGGGGCATCTTGATGTTTGGACTAAAGGCGTTTAGGTATTGGGGATATTAAGTGGGTATCCTTGCTACTCGTAACGAACTCGCGTGGCGTATTTTCGTAGTTTTTATGTAATAAAAAACGTGCAGTTTTCAACGAATAAACGCGCCCAAAATATTACCATTATATGGCTCTTCCCGTCTGGGGCATTGTGTATATGTCACTAACGTTCGCCCCAGAATCACTATGAATAGCGTCTTGTAAACAAACACAGTGACTTCTGTAAGTTTTCGTGACAGGAAAAAAAAAGGAAAACTAGCAGCAAATCCAATCGAAAGTCTATATATCACCAAGTAATCTTGTTGCAGCTGTTATTATCTTCATCCATAAAGTTTTAGTGCTGTACACACCAGAGGCTGCTGCAATAATTGGATCTGATGATGATTAAAAGCCGATTATCTTAACTGGAGACTTAAATGTTAATTTTGCTTCAAAAGAAGCAAAGCCACTCATTGAATTCTTGAAACGGACACTGAATTTGACAATGAATACTGATTTTAGAGAAGCAGTAACAATATAAGGAACCACGATTAATGCAGTTCCTCACGTTTTCTTGATTGACTACAATCGAGGATTTTTATATCCTATTTCAGTTACCACACACCTATTGTGTCTTTCTTAGAAAATGATGCCAGAAAATTGAATAAAAATATTATTTTCATACAATGAATGAAGTTCGAATTTTATTTGATTAAAGTAAGAATTTTCCCAGCAGTTTAATATAATTAGATCTATTCCTGCATTTACGGCCAACGTCTCCAAAGAAGTTTCACTTCTATCGCGGGGCTTTTCACGTTGTTTATTTCTAATCTATTCTGATACTTTTAATAGAGTCTTTGTTATTTAAGTTAAAAATTTCCCACTGATTCTTTTTTTTCACGCTATGATCACACGATACTTCCTCAACTACGATCTTTCACGCAGGCAGTTTTTAAGGATATTCAGTGTAAGTAATTATGTGTGTTTATATTAAAATAAAAACTTATAAAAATTTTAAAGCATAATATAACATTCTGTAGACTACTAATATAATTCATCGTAAATGCGCATTGCAAAAATGACACATCTAGAGTTAATAAACTAATTAAATTGCAACTAAATTCGAAAGAATTTATAGAAAATGTTCACAAAACAAAAAGGTTTTAAAGAATAAAATTATTTCAGTTCTTTTTAGAAAATTGAATATATTTAACTCAGTTTAATTTTATTTTTGTGTGTTTCCCCCTTAAATATGTTGATAATTTTTACTGATACCAAAGCAAAATTTCGCAGGACGATTATTAAGTAGAAAATAGTTATTTGAATATGCAGTGATGTCAAAATAAAATGGAATTAGCAGCTCCATTTTAACAACCATTTTATTTATAAATTAATACATAAAAACTTTATTTAATTGTTAATTGTAATTATTACTAATATAAAATATTGCGAAATGTCTATTTTAATATCTTACTAAAAACTTTGTGAGAGCATTATCTCTCATTCAGAGCATAGATGAATTGTTTTTTAATCGGTGCTCTGCGGAACACTGGTGTTCTGAGAGTTGTTAGGGAAGTCAATGTTTTTAGATTACAACAAATATATGTGCTGTTTTACTTTGTGATTGCGTTTGCCCAAATTCTTGTAGAAAGATAAAGGAAAGCGGGAAAACTTATCGACATATCAATAGATTCAATGGTAAAATCTATATTTAAGCGAGAATAGTCAAGTTTTTGGTTGCAAATTCATGTGGAATATACAAAAATTTCTCATACAGGTAATAAATATTTTAATGTTAACGCGTTTAAGTGAAAAATCTTTCTCAACATATGTGATATCAAAATTAAGGTAAAGAAATAAATTAAATACGGAATGTGAAATGCGACTGTAGATATCTTCTGCATAGCTAGAATTCTATAGTTTCTGTAAAAAATCGAAGCACGTATATATCCCAGCAAGCGTAGGTGTCACATGCAGCACGATTTAATGCTATCAGTGTGAGTAAATTACGTTAATTTTATGTTAAACGATTAAAAATACAATGCTTTGCTATAATTATCTTTTTATGAAATACTTATAACATGTTGATCTGCTTTAAATATTATTTTAAGATATTCTTTTAAGAGGGAAATGGGGCTCCCTGAAAACGCCCTATGCTTCTAAGGGTACCATGAGTCGAACCAGTTGGAAGACCACTATTTTAAACCATTGGATCATATACGAGTATCTTTTTAACATGCTTTTTTAAGTTTCACTTGTATGTAACGGAATCTTTGAACTCGATTTTTACCCACTTTAAAAGGTCAGATTAATTCGAAATTTTGCACACTTGTCAAGGACCGATGACAATACAACAATTTCATAATTTTGTTCCATTGTCCTTATCAGGATCGTCAAGAATAACGATGTCCAGATTTGGCGACGAATTCCAACCACTTCCAGATTTAGTGACAAAATGAAAAAGTGTATCCCTAAAAGCGAATACACTTGTGGTTAATACAAATAAAACAAAAAAGCGCTCTTTATGTGATGAAGGGGAGGGTGGGTGCGTTAGCAATTTCTTACAAAAAAAAAACAACATTTTTCTGAAAAAAGAAATAAAAAAAAGATTCGTGCATGTGTGAAAAAATTTTTTATGTTCTAACTGCTAAATATTTTTTATTTTTATAAAGCAATTCGTTTAGAAGTGATGATACGAATTAACATTATAGCAATACGTTTAAAAGGTGATAATACAATTGACACTTAATATCACCGTGCTTTTATTAACTCGTTTTCTTGTATGTCTGTCCGAGTGGAATTTTGTAATAGATTTTATACTGACTTCCTGATGAGCTAGAGACTTGAAATTTGGACCATAGCTCAGAAGTGGATGACAATGCATAAAAATGTGAAAAAAGGAGGAAAAAAAGAAAAGGAGGAATTTTATACTTTTTAGTCTGTTATAAAAACATGGTGCATTAAATTTTTTTTTTTTAATTTTGAACTTTTTCTTCTTTACACACTTTTTTTTTTGTTTGACCTGTGTCTATAGAGACGGAATCTTTGAAATATAACGATACGGGACTCATCCTAGACCCCGTAAACGGAGAGAATAAATACCCTTCAGACTCGTTAATTAATATCCTTTGAAGAGTAAGTCTAATTCCAGCAACCGCATAATTCCGGCTCCAAATATAAAACTCAAGCATAAATTCAACAATAAATACATAATAGTTTAAAAAACAAGAAGAAAAAAACAAGAAAAAAAAACGAAGTAGATTGAACTAAAAAATGAAAATAAAATTACAGTTTAAACAAAACTAAAAAAAAAACACGCTTTTACGGTTAATCGAACTAAAAAGTAGAAAAATAATTCTTAATATAAGAATGAAATGATTAACGAGAAAATTAATGTCATTGGGGTAAAAGCGTGGGGTGCTTTATATATAAATTTTTATAATTTCTTACTTCTATTCCGAAATGCTGAGTTAAGAGTTACAAAGCACCCCACGCTTTTACCCCAATGACATTAATTTTCTAGTTAATCATTTCATTCTTATATTAAGAATTATTTTTCTACTTTTTAGTTCGATTAACCGTAAAAGCGTGTTTTTTTAAGTTTTTTTAAACTATATTTCTTATTTCCGACATCTTCAGTTTTACAACTAAGATTAAGCTAAAATCAAGGTATATAAATTATGTCATTCAAAGCAGCTACATTGTGTTGTCTTCCCTGGAATAAGAAGCACTAGGCCAAAATATTTAGAAGTTTTCTATATTTGGAGTTAAAACTGGAAATATATAATTCGGAAAGCATAATGCGCGCGTCATGAAAGATCCAGAATCCGTGCTCGTATTTGTTTTGCTTATTAACGGCGGCTCAGACTATAATACGTAGGCGAAACAATTGATTTAAGAATGTAGGATGAAAAAAGCTTATTGTGCAAAGTTATTGAAAGAATCTTGAATTTGACTGTAATCTCTTGCAGGATGTAATTTTTCTTTTCGAGGGAGTCGAGAGACTTGAACACAACACAACAAGGATTTTTCCTGTTAAGTCATTGAGCTTTCATTAAAAT
The DNA here is from genome assembly GCA_019973975.1 of Trichonephila clavata. NCBI lineage: Eukaryota > Metazoa > Arthropoda > Arachnida > Araneae > Nephilidae > Trichonephila > Trichonephila clavata. The sequence continues at coordinate 23,574 of BMAO01033322.1, forward strand.
GTGATCCAAAGTTGTAGGAATTACTCTAGGGTCCCCAGGTGTGATAAAATATTTAATTCCAACTCCAAATTGTGCTTAACATCAGAACAACATCACTAAATTATTCTGTAATTTCAGAATGCACTCTTTCATGTATAATTTTCAATAAAATCCAAGATACATTTAAAGTCGATCAATTGTGTGAAGTTTAAAGATATATAAAAATAGTGTGACGAAACAGAATTAAAAATTTGTGTGAAGGGTAAAAAAATCCGATTTTAGAAAATAAAAGATCGACCATTAAAAGGTATTGAAAAAGAAGTAATGATATCATTTCACGAGAGATGTTTGACAACTAAGAGTAAAGCTAGGAGCTATGAGTTGGTATATAATGTGTGCAACAACATATAAAAAAAAAAGCCCCGCATGCCTACTTTGTACGTTATGCAGTCTATGTTCTAAATGTAATTTTAAAGTGTACTATATATATATTATAGGAAATATAGCAATTTGTCAGTTTTTATGATAGTCTAAAATATACATTGCTATATGTTTACTATGTTATAATATTTTTAATATCTAGAATCTGAATAGTATACTTATCATCAATAGTTGATCCTCAGCAGTAATTCTAGTCCTTTCACTGCCCGTCGAATTCTTTCACCTTGAACTAGGACGATTCCAATACTAGCTACTCTCGTAGACAATAATCACCTTCCCTCTTCAATTGACATTAAATATTGCTGATGTTGTTAATGCCACTTGATCGAGCGATGTCAGATCAAGGCCCACGAAATTCATCTTGGTAAAGGGCTGGTTTTTACGACTGTCGTTAGCCGAAGCTTTGAGCACCCTACCGGTGACAGTACGATTTGCGTGGAACCGTTCCATTTTTTGTGGGCGAACACCCTTGGGGTGATCAGGGGCCTCACTAGAGAACTTGGCGACTGGACGAATATTTAGAGCGTCACTAACCTATTTACTGGATGGGCGGATATGTGTCCACTATACCAGTAGGGTTTCTGATTTCCCGGGTTTTTCCATTCCCGGGAATGTAATTGTCGTTCCCGGGATTCCCGGGAATACATCAAAATTTTAAACAATTTAAAAACAAGTTATTTTTAAATAAAATCAATAATCATTATATAAAATAAGGATGCATATAAATTACAAAATTAATTCTTATTTATATAATGAGCTAAAAAGTACAAAAATATATAATAAATTGATTATTCATTTTTGAAATAGGATTTCAGAAAGCATAAGCAATTTATACTTTTATCACTCAGGCATGGAAAAAATGTTACAGTTAAAGATTTTGTAAATTAAAAATATCGGTGAAAATATTTACATTTGAAAAATAATTACTAAAATTAATGTGCCTTTACTGACTCACATGTGTTTGAAAATTAATTAGTCAAAGCTGAATCCATTATTTCTCTGTTGCTACAAAGAGATAAATATTACTTGAAAACTCATTTACTGCTGAAGTGCCGATTATGTACGTTAAAAATATTAATTATTGCATTTAAGATATTTTATTTGTATAACCGATTTCTTGTTTATGGAATTGCTGTATTATTGTTACATTAATTTAAATAAATATTAATATAAGAATCTCACACGAAAGTTAAGTTTAGAAAAATAATAAATAAAAAAATTGCTCAATTTCTTGTAAAAATATTCGCCCCTAAACAGTTTGTGGGTTCGTTCCCTTCTTCAAATTGCTGATTCAATTAAATAGCTCATTCTCAAGACAAGTATCCGAATTTTTTTTAAAAAAAAGATTAAATAAATAATAGTTTTAAGTATTAGTACAAACATTATCCACATAAATCTAGATCTTGGAACTTCGATCGCATAGTGCTGATTGGCAACGAAATGCGATTGCTTTAAAAACCCAATATTTCTTGTTAACCAAGCTCGATACACCCACGGCTAGCTGTGGAAAAATTCTCACCTCCCAAAGTTCTCATATTACACTCTTACCCCACAGTTGGGGTAACGAACATTCCTTCGTCCGGAAGTTCGGGGTGAACGATCGCTAATTGCCACAGTAGGTTCAGTTAACGATGTCCGAGATTGAAATGTAAGGTCAAGTCAAAAATAGCTACCTCATAAATAATTCAAGCCCCGTGTGATTCCCGGGAAATCCCGGGAACGAAGTCTAATTCCCGGGAATAGAAAAAGTACAAAAATCTTATGATTTCCCGGGTTCCCGGGAAAGAAACCCTATATACCAGATGTATGTGTGTGTTTTAGCCACCACATTTCGTTTCATAATTAAAGTTTTTTCATTGAAGATTATATTTTGAACATCATTTTCAACACTCTTTTGAAAACACATAATGTTATGTTATCGTGAATTTACAGGGGTGAACCTTGTGATATTAAAAAGGATAACCATCTATTAAAAATGAATCAAGGGGAATCTTTAATTATTATTCTAAATTTTTGTCTTTTGTTATTAATTCTGGTATTCATTGCCTTTGTCAATTATTCTAGTATTTAAGAAAATTCTTATTGCTGTTATCAAAGTAGTTATAAATTTGTTGATTTCTTTGGTATTTTTGCCGTCTTTTATCATTGTCGTCACACCTTTTATTCATTCGTCTCTGATGCTTCATAATAAACTTCATAATTTTTGCTTTATATGAGTATATTTCAAAGGATGGAACACAAGAACAAAATGGTACATAAGGCGTAAAAACTAAGTGCTCCAGCAAATAGGGAATCGGTTGGTTCAGTTAATGTCACATTAGAAAAATGTACGATAGATGGTTGATAACGGACGCCATCATTTTGAATCATTTCTAAGATAACTGAACTATTACTTTTCTCTCTTCATTCCATGATGAAGAAAACAGTGTAATAACTACAATTTTTTATATTCCAGTAACACTTTATGTCGTACTTAAACTCGGTTCAGTGAATGGGATTTGAAAATGTCCATACATATTATCCTTCTTGACCATCAAAATAATCATCTTTCTCAATATACAGCTCATAATATGCTGCTGAAAATTGTCAGCAAATGCTTATATCAGAATTGATGTGGAATCCAGTGGCGAAACGTATACACCCGCAATCCCCGCGTCGGAGAGAGGATTTTAGGGGGGCCAAACCCTGATGTTATGGTTTTGCAATCCTTTGTAAGATCCAGCTTGGAGCCCAAAACCTGACTTTGCAAGGGAGCCCTAATATTCCCTGTTACGCCACTGGTGGAATCCTCTTGGATTACGTCACACATGCAAAACGACCCATATGCAAAATAATCAATTGAATATTCTATACAAATTATGCTATTTGGTTTTTCAGTAATAAACTTCACAAATTAATATTTACGTTAACATTTTATCGTATATATTATCACTTTGATAATTTAAATGTAAAGACTTCCAGAAATAAAAAATCCTCATGTGTATAAAAATTTTTGTATTTTCACTTTCTTATCCCCATAACTGTTATCCCCCCCCCTTCTATTTTATGAATCAGAAAACATCTTTGAATTGATATAAAAAAAGTTTAAAAGTATTGTATGAAAAATTTTGTTTGTGTCGTCATATGCTCTAAATCATAGGTTCTCAACCTTTTTTGAACTGGCGCCCCCTTTTCTAGTATATATTTCGATACCGCCCCCTTTTCTAGTGAATATTTCGATACCACCCCTTTCCACTTTAGAGAAATATGAATGTGCATAATACACATGGTGAAAACAAGAGTTAAGTTTTAAAAAATATCCTATTTCTAATAGAATATAATTTTTAATTTAATTTTTTTTTCTAAAGCCCCAATCTTTTTACTTGCGAATCTGAAATAGCTATTGACACAAATATATTTAAATGTGTAATATTATATAGTTTAGTCATATATAGGATAGTGTTGGAATTGAAACTCTACTGAATTTCTTCTCCATTTTAAAAGAGTAAAATAAAAGTTTTAGCTTACCTGTTATCAAGACAGGTAGGGGTTTTGATAATACGAAGTAATTCATAATAAAAAACTATTGCTTTTAAAATAAATATAAATTGACAGTTTCATCACACGCTAATTCCTGGTTAAAGTATTTAATTATGTTTCTGGATAATATATGTAATGTGAAATGCAGTGGACGAAACATTTTTCCTACTGCTCACAGACAAAGACAACACGTACACTACAGAAATTAAAATTTACTATAGCATTCACTTTAATATAGGTCTGAATGTAATGTGATATAGAAATGATTTAAATACATACAATCAACATAAGGTAAACAGAATTAAAGTTTACTTTTGTTAGTATATAATCAGAGTGTTTTTTAGACTATATTTGGTTAATCTGCCCAAGCACCTCTGTTTAATTTCAACGCCCCCTAATTTTCTCTGGGTCTTTTACTGCCCCACTGAAAGTCTCAAACTCCCACGTTGAGAAGCTATGTTCTAATTGCTCCCTTTACATTATGAAGCCCATTTTTTTACTTGAATTACAAAAACCTTTGAGTAAAAATTTTTAAAATTTGAAATTTTGTTTTAATTTATTGTGAGAAATCAGGTTATATATTGAAAAAATTCGTTCATAGTGAGAAAATTCTTTATTAATCAGCTATATTAATTGATCCATAAACAGCATTTCTGTGTTTCCTTTTAGATTTTAGCAAAATCAGTTTATTCTTACTGTAATTATTACGTAAATATTAAAGATCTCGCATTTTTTTTTACATCATGTTGAGTATCATACTTATGCATTCTTCTGTAGGGCGTATCTGCCGCATTGTTTGATGCTACACAAATAACAAATCTGTGACAAATGCTACAAGATTCATTTTTCAAAATTTTTAAATTCTCTAACAGTTTTGCGATGTACTTTTTCGAATTTCGGTGCTTTTTTTCTTTAATTTTTTTCTTCGTCTTAGAGATTTCTGTAAACAGATTCAATAATATTTGACCCGCTGGCTGGGTGGCGTAATTGGTTTGGCGCTGGCCTTGTACACCCAAGGTTACAAATTTGACCCCGGCCCAAGTTAGTGGGTTTTCATGATGCAGAATATCGACAGCGCCCATGTATTTTTTTCGGTATGTTAAAGATCCATAGAGTGTCTGTTTGGCTTGGGTGCTCTCGGCAAAATTAGAGTTCTAGTACGATTTCGCATCGCTAGAGCTCATGTGCCACCTATATGGTGCAAACTAAAAAGAGCAAACTAAAAAGAAACCAGCTCCCGGGGAATGTACTAGGTCTGCAATGGTAATTACTAATCCGCAGTTCCTGTAAAATAAATAAATAAATAAATAAACTCCTTAACGTGCGCGATCGAGGTAATTCGATCTCGCCAAACTGACCAAATTGTGCACAATCGAGATAATTCGAGTGGAGTCGTATTTTGTGCTGCTGTAATTTTCGCACTCGAATATAAGCGATCGCCATCTTTCATGAAACCGATTACGATCCATCGTTGTTATTTCGTAAAATTGAATAAAATTTAGCGTAAATTTAATTAAATATTATTAAAAAAAAGTGTTCTCCTTTTGCTGGACATCAGCATTTGGAACGCATGTATTGTATAAAAATTCTTTTTAGATTTCAGAAGCAAATTAGTATGCTCTCGCAAGATACTATGTTGGGCTAAAAGGGATGGCAAAGGAATGAAATAGTGCCGCCCATCCAGTTTAGTGGTTAGTGACGCGTCGAACCGCAAGTCCTCTCGTGAGGTTGGTGGAAAGCGATGAGAGATGTGAAGCCCGTGGCCACCTCCAGGGTCCTCCTCTCTCAAAATTGCAGTAAAACCGGGCCAAATTATGTCAACTGCATGGGGCTCAAAGCTACGGCTAACGACAGGCGTACATCTAAACCTTTACCGCCATGAATTTCGTGGGCCTCGATCTGACACCTTCAGGCAGCAACAGCAACAGAAAAGCGAGCTGTTATATGTTTCATTATTGCTATGTTGAGCTATGTGTTGCACCATGCTTCCATATATATCACACAAAAGAAAATTTTGAATATTTTCTTTTTAAATAAGTAAAAAGTATAAAAAAATATTTGTACTGATAAAAAAATTTCTTTTTGTCGAAACAGCTGTTTGAAAACTAAGATAATAAAAGTCGACATAGATGCAGAATTGCTATATTCGGCTCTTATCTGCAATGTGGATCAAAATCCAAAATTAAAATAACATTTTGTATTGATTATATATCTATATTTCTGTTTTATTTTTGGCGAAAACAAGGTTCTAAAATTTGTTTTGTAAAATAAATTTTTTTTTTCTGGTGTCAAAATATGTGTGCGTAAAGGGGTTAATGTATGATACGTGTTGTAAAAAATGGGTGAATTTCTTACATATTCCAAGGCGCATCGAAATATTAGAAAATTTTATAAGTCCCAATAGTTACCGAAAATAAAAGACAAATTTAAAAAAGGGGAAGTGCACAAAACCGAAAAATAATAATAATTTAATAAAGTACAAAAGTTTTCATGCACATAACTTTTTATTTATGGATTTTGTTGGTTACGATTGGACTCAAAACGTGTTTTTTTTTTCCAATTAATCGTACGTATTAATTATTATTTTGGGAAATCTTTTATTTATGTTTTAATACCTTTGTAGGCAATGTTTTTAACTATAAGAGTAAGAATTAATCGAAATTGTTGATGGTAATTTCGAAAGTGCGTTCCAAATTTCGTGTTCCTAAAGTGTGTTATAAAACTTCTTAAAGTACATTATTTCTGTCGTAATTTTCTCTTATCGCTGGAAAACCCTATTATCTGATCTCGAGATACATTTCATAATCATTTGAAGTGTATATATAAATATTGTAAGTCGAAGGTCAACATCGAATACGATGATTGCAATAAATTATCTGTTAATTGTTTCAAAGTATTGATATTGTTATGCTCTGCATTAGCCCGTGACGAAAACAAATGTGAAATAAATATTATTGATCAACATGTTATGCATTGATTTGCGAAAACTACAAAGGTTCATTGCAGATATTTTGTCGATTCAGATATTGTTTTTTCAATTCCTACTATTAGTTCACACTCTCCCTATATATATATCTTGTTCTCTCTCTCTCAAATTTTCAATCATTGATAAAATACTTTTTATTCATCAACTGAAGTTCAAGTACATTTTTTTAAACTTATAGTGGATAACACTTGATGTTTTAATTTTTTTTCCAAATATTAATTCATTAAATAAATTTTATTTTTTAATTTTAAATTTATTCTGCGTAATTTCTGACGAAGTTACAACTAACTTACAACAGATGGCGCCACTGAAGTTCAAATATATATTTTTAAATACGTAGTGGATAACATGATGTTTTAATACAGTTTTTTCAAATATTTTAATTCATTAGTCAAATAAAATTAACTGAAATAAAATTTTTCTTTGTTGACCTATGCAGGAATTGACTTAAATTTTTACTTGTTATGATTCTTAACAATGTTTTTTCCTTTGATATTAATGTATCATATGATTCATAAGTATGTAGAATATTTTTTAGAAACTTCCCATCCAGAGACTTCTAGGGTTTTCTACGCCAGGGGACAAGGTCAGTTTTCGCGCTCCTACCTTATAAGGTGCAATTCTGTAGAGGCTTAGTATTGAGCTATATCCTAGTATTCTCGATGAACATTCTTACAGCCCTTGCCTCTTGATTTAAAAAGGACAGAACTTGATCTAATTTAAATTTATCATTTACGCCTCCCATAGCCTTTTCTTGAGAGTCAATTTCCACAAAATTCGTTCTTAACGGATCTCTACAAATCAAAAGAAACATGTTTGCCGAATTTCATATCTGTCGGTCTTATAATTCAAAAACAGGATTTTTTTTTATCTGAAGCACCCCCGCAACCGCTTTGCAAGTCCACTTCCGCAGAACTCATTCTTAGCGTATCTCTACTCAACAAAAGAAACATGCTTGCCAAATTTCTGGTCGATAGTTAAAAAAAAGAATTTTTGTCCAAGTCTGTAGGTCTTATATCGACGGAGATCTCATGATGAGTGAATTACTTTTTCCCTATATATATACACACACTATCCGTTACCCTCCCGCTTCGCTGGGTATTTCATGATGTTTTATAAATATATCTGTTTATATATATGTATAAGATTGTGATATCTATGTCCTAGAATATTAAGAATTCTATTGTATTGAAAAATATACTTATACTTGTAACTCTCCCCTCTTGATAAAAAAAAAGGACAGAACTACTAATTTGTATTATCTAATATTCTCTAAAATTGAGTATAGAATGATGTTTACACTTTCGTAACCCTATAACAAAGTGGATTTCCGCAAAACCAATTTTAGGTGGATCTCTACTCCATAAAATAAACATGGAAGCCAAATTTCAAATCTAAATCTAATAGGGTAAAAACAAAATTTTTACTATCAATACCCCCCTCGTAATTCCGTTGAGAGTCGTTCTCCCAAAAACCGTTCTTAGCGGATTTAAATTCAACAAAAGAAAAATGTAAGCCAAATTCCATTATTATAGTTCTTGTAGTTCGAAAAAAGAAATTTTTTGTCAACACGCTCCAGTAACCCCTTGCTCCCCCAGGAGTTGATTCCCGTCAAATGCATTCTTAGTGGATCCATATTAAACAAAAGGAACATGCTTAACAAATTTCAAGTACACAGGTCTAACAATTCTAAAACAGGATTTTTTTCCTATAACTCCCCTTCACCCCTTGCAACCCTGCTTGGGTGTCGATTTTTGTTTTACTCTTTGTTTGAGGAGCTCTATTCCATGAAAGGAACATGCCTACCAATTTTCAAGCAGGTAGATCGAATAGTTTAAAAACGGAAATATTTATCTATTACGCCCCTTAATCCCCCGAAATGAAACTTGGGGGTTAATTTTCGCGAGACCCATTTTATAGCGGATCTCTACTCAGCGAAAGGAATATGCTTACCAAATTTCAAGACTGTACGTCTAATAGTTTAAAATGGGAATAATTATCTATAACCCCCTTGAGCTCCTTAACGCCACTTGAGGGGTCTATTTTCACGAAATCCATTTTGTGGTGTATCTCTACACTATGAGAGGAATCTGCTTACCAAATTTCAAGACTGTGCGTCTAATAGTTTAAAAATCGGAATAATTGTTTATATCTCCCCTTAACCCCTCAACACCCTTTTGGGGTCAATTTTCCCAAAACCCATTTTGTAGCGGACATTAACTCCATGAAAGAACTATGCCTACCAATTTTCAAGCCGGTAGGTCAAGTATTTTAAAAACGAAAGTATTTATCTTTTACTCGCCTTATTCCCCCTTGGGGGGCTATTTTCCCAAAACTCATTTTGTAGCGGATCTCTACTCTATGAAAGGAATCTGCTTACCCAATTTCAAGATTGTACGTTGAGTAGTGTAAAAATAGAAACAATTATTTATAACACCCCGTAACACCTCTTGCGGTTCGAATTTCGCAAAAAATCCGTTCTTAGCTTATCTGTACTCCATGAAAGGAACATGTCTACCAAATTTCAAGTCTGTAGGTTGAATAGTTTCGGAGATATCGTGATTAGTCAGTCAGTCATTGAGTTGAGTCGCTTTTCTCCTTTATATATATATATATATATATATATATATCGATTGTATATATGCAAGTATACTAAGACATCTGTTACCTTCATACAAAATTTTCTCTAGAAATGTATCTTGAGCAGAAACCTTTACTCTCAAATTATAGAAGTTTCTTCAGATTTTATCTTAAAATCTTTTGGATCAAATAAGTTACATTTTAAACCAATAATTCATTTCACTTTATTACTTTGTTATTAAAACATTTAAAAAACACAAGACCAGACGCGCGCGAAAGATTACCGATATTTTTGATTGTAAGAAAAATAATTGCTTAGAGAAATGCACATATCGTGTTGAAAATATATGGTTGTAATATGAGAAAAATATTAATAAAAATGATAAGAACGTTATTTTTTTTTTGTTGTTTTTGTTACAAGAAGCAAGAACATGAGATCAAATGGATGAGTTTTTTGGAAAGCAGAATAAATTCGTTTTTCCAGAAATTTCGTCTTATCTTTCCTTTTGAATTAAACCTGTGTATCGATTTCGAAAAAGATTACAAAGTCTCATTTTTTTTTTATTTCGATGGAAGTACCCATTTTAAATAACGACGAGGTTCCTAAAATTATACTTTTTCTAAATCTGAATTAAAAACTTATTTTTCTCTGTTGTATTTTTGCGCCTTTCTGTTTAATCTTTGTATACTTTTATTATTTTATGCTTATATATATATTCTGTCCATCAAATATTTTAAAAAATTTTTTTTAAAAAAATGCCATTATTATGTACTTGTTTGTTTTATATTTTCTTTGTTTTGGCGACGGTATAAATTGTTCTGTAGGATTTGCTGAAAATTCTATTGGAAATATTTCGGATAAACCATGTTTACTGTAGTTTTTCATTCTCATCGCCATGTGCAAAACAAATGTTTTTCATATTTCAGAATAATGAATGACAAACTAATTATAACAAAAAAAAAAGAACCAGTAAAGAATGATATGTATTTATGTTAGATTAATATGTTAATTATATGTCAGTAAATTATGTGCTTAAATATAAAAGAATTTAGGAAAAATTAGATCATAGTGTATGTTGCAAATCTGATTAAAGGCAAATATCGAACAAGAATTGGTAAACTTTAATAAGTGACCATTAACATTTTAAAACTATAAAATAGTAATTGAGGCTTCATATGTATATTTGTTTTTATAGAGTTGTGGATTCGATATTTGATTGCACTAAAAACTTGTGTGAGAATTTTGAAGGTTGCAGCAGGTTAAATTCAAGGAGTTCTCTTGTGTTGTGATGTGAAGAAAGTTTTATTCTGACATTGCCCTTGCCATTTGAACACTGCATTGTGATTGTCCATGTCAATGTTAATTATGAATATATTGGTTCAACTAATACAAATTCTGTACCAGAAATATAAAGGTTTTGTGTGCTATTACAAGGCCGTGTAACCTAGGTGTCAGGTTCTCACTTGTTTAACAGTCTGAAGCTTGGGTTCTTTCAAAGATTTAGGCTTCCTCAATTTATTTGATAAATAAATAATCTCAGCATAATTTGTGTATAAAATCATGAAAGAGTTATGAAATATATTTTTATCTCTTAAAGCCTTTAGGATCATCAGTGATTGATGCAGTTCTTCATGCATGATCTTCGCAATCATTGGATGATTTTTTTAGATGTGCTTAAATTTAGTCGTTCTTTATTTATTGTGATTGATATTCTTTTATTTGTATTTTAATTTACGAATAAATGTATTTGAAAACCTCTAAAAATATAACTTTTCTGTATTCGATGTAATCCGCATCTTTTGAAAGTAATTTAAATTATTGAGGAAATACATCGAATGATTGGAACCCGATTTATTTGTTCCATGAAAACCATATTTTTAAATAAGTGGTGGTTTTTCAGATTGTTTTTATGCTCACAGCGTGAATTGTCTTCAAGCATTCAATAACTTTAAATGTCCTTGAAAATTTTTTAACCCTAGATCAGGGATCTGAAAACTGCGTCTCTTTGTAAAGACTTGCAGGCTGCTCTTTAATCTTCTAGCTATATGGATTTTTAAAAAAATATTGTGAACACTAAACATTTGCCCTTCTCTTTTTCCTTTATAAGAAATATCTATTGAAAGGGCTTACCTTACTTTGCATCTACAATTATGCATTTGTCTGGCTTCAAATTTCTGCATTAAATTGTTTTCCACACCGACAACGTGTAATAGAAATCAGTAAAAACATTAAAATTAGTTTTAAAGCAGTAAAAGTCTAAATTATTAGTAGAAATGCCTCCACCGGAATACATTCCTCTCAGTTTGTGATCTTCAAACTTTTTCAAGTCACGGAACCCCCGTTGTTGTTGTTTCTAATGCCACCTGTCTGACGTAGGCAGATCGAGGCCCACGAAATTCATCATGTAATCGGGCTAGATTGTACGCCTGTCGTTATCCGTAGCTTTGAGCACCATGCAGGTGACAGTACGATTTGACTCGGTTCCACTCCAATTTTGAGGGAGAACACCCTGGTAGTGGTCAGGAGTACTCTCACCTCTCTTCCCCTTCCACCAACCTCATAAGAGGACTTGCGGCTCGACGGCTATTTAGAGTACCCCCATGCCGCAAAGGCACTATACATTTGCAAACATCCATGCCTTCTCCGGGATTCGAACCCAGGCTCTACGGCACAGCAGTCAACATCGCTAACCACTATACCGGATAGGCGACACGGAACCCCTTAAACCAGAAGGTGTTTTCGTAGAACCTTTATGACTAGAAGATATTTTCATGGAACTCTATTCCACACACACTTAGAAGAATATATCTTAAAATAATATTTAAAGTAGATCAACAATAGATCGGCTAAAGGGAGTTATAAAAAGTATTACTCATTTGTTATTAAAAAAAATTAATCTACTTTTAGCATAATTTACTCATTAATATTAATCTGTGATCCAAGTGTCACCTATCCATACATTATGTTTAATAACTGGGATACGGGCTTGCATTTTTTCACACTAACTGTGGAAGTCTAGGTCTATTGAGAATAACCAATCGCATTAATATTTAGAGCTTCATTTGCTTATACACTTTGTTTTTGTAGCCACTCACATCTAGAAATATTTTTTTCACACACATTGTCCTGAATGGCTTTAAAGTGTTTATAGCTGTGTGAGAAATACTGTGTATTTTGCATGAATTTGAAACATAAAATATAGGATCTGCTCTTGCTGAAGTTTAGATTTTTAACATCGAATCTGCTGATATGCTGCAGTTGTTTTTCCACAAATATAAAAAGGTGCATTTTCCATTACAAAACTATTTATTTTTGCAAGACTTTGTGCTAACTAACGAGTATAAAATTATCTTGTTGAACCCCTGAGTATGTCTCGTGGAACCCCAGGGTTCCGTGGAACACAAGTTTGAAAACCACTGCTGTAAGTGATTTCCAGCAACGCTTACTTTTATGCTTTACATGAGTTAGGGACGCTCTTGAATGTGATCAAGAAATTGACATAAGCCCCAATAATACAAGTGGCTATACACATTCCGTATTTTGTAATATGCTTAAGAAATAATAAAAAAAGTTGAAATGACTATTGTATGCAGGAGCAATCAAAACCATTTTTAATTATAAGTATAAATATGAAATATCAGAGCAAAGAGCGCTTACAGTGTTATTGGTAAGAATTTTTTTTTACGACGCTTTTGAAAGTTCAATTCCCAATATGACGATATTTTGACAATGATTGTTTTCGTATTGAGTCACGAAAGTAAGTATCTTCGATAATTCTTAGTTTTGGAAAAGATAGAAAGTGTTACTTTGTGTAAAGCCTTATTCAATTCCTACTATTTGTTCACATTCTCTCTATATTTATCTTATTCAAATTTTCAATCGATAATAAAATGCATTTTAAAGCACTCAATTGAGTTGAAATTTAAAATACACGCTTATTATGGATGACAATACAGTAATTTAATTATTATTAATAAAAATTAATTGATTAAAACTAATTATTCAAAGCATTACAAATACAGCCAGTTTGCATCAATTTTGGCGACTTAGGTCAAATCTTGAAAAGGTTTTTTTCTCGCACACATTTTAAAGCGCTCAAATGAGCTGAAATTTTCTATATTCAATTGTTTTGAGTAACAATACGATAATTTTGACTGAAATTAGTTTTTTAAAGAATTACAGATATAGCCACGTTGACTTCATTTTTTAGCGATTTGGGTCAAAAAAAACTTTAAAAAGATTTTTTCCCCCCTCACGTTTCAAATCATTCAGTTGAAATGAAGTTTTATATATACGATTGTTTTGGATAACAATACCATACTTTAATGATAATTAATAAAAATGAATTGCCACTTAATATTGTGATTCTGTCATATGTATATACATATTTATATTAATTGTAACTGGACGTAAGTTTTATAACAAATTTTAATGAGCGAAAACGGATCCCAACCATATGGGATCGCTATACTTTTCGAACTGAATACAAAGGTTACAACAGTTGGCTCGGAGCGAAATCTATACAAGGAATTCTCGCCAACTGGCGCCAACAGTAACTATGAAATAAAAAGTAACTAAAATATATTTTTGTTGTTGAAAGTAGGAATTGACTTAAATTTTTTTTATATTACTTGTTTAAATATTATAAAAATTATTACTCGAAGTACGACAGTCTTGATCAGTGGCGTAACGTACACCCCCGCATCGCGAGGAGGGGCAGAATTCTAAGGGGGAGCCCAATGGTCGTGGTTTTGGAATCCTTTGTAAGTTCAGGCTTGAAGCCCACAACCTGACCTTGCCGGGGGGGGGGAGCTAATATTCTCCGTTACGCCACTGGTCTTGATCACGACTGTTACTGGATGTTCCTCTTCCCTTTCCTGCGTTCACAAATGTGGTTCTTTGTAAAAATGGTTCTTTTAGTAAATGGCTCTAAAATTTTAGGGATATTGTTTCACTTACGACTTGACTCATCTCTCCGAAAGTTTGCCTGTGGCCACAGTAGCCTAGTGGTCGTCGGATTCATCGCCGGCGTTTCATGAGTTCGAGCCTAGTACCTCTGAAGGCCAGCCCTTCAGAGGTGGCCGTTGTATAAAAATGTCGAGGCTCAAACGTCCTTCCTTTGGTTTGGTGTAGAAGTTAAGAGAGGGGAAGGGTGTGCCAGTTCAGGTGTCGTCCTCGTCACTTGACCATCAGGGTCGATCCTAGGGTGTCGGTCGTCCGTTTGCAAGGATCTAATCTGCCCTCCCTCTAGAGAATTTTTCATATTTTGACAAAAACTTAACGTTGTCTGTATAAACTCGTCTACCTCTATGAAGGTAAAACATTAATGAAATGTAAATACAATTCTAAGTGTACAGCACTTTTTTTTAATCAGCTAATATGTCATAATAGCGACAAAATACTTTTAATTGAACAGTATACAAACAAAAATACTACCTTTAAAATAAAAAAACGCCTTTTTTAATTAAAAAAAATCAAAACAACTATATTTACTCAGAAAATATAATCTAATAAAAAAAATACTAAAACATAAGTCTAGTGAAACGAAAAGTATATATAAATAAGTCTTTCTACAAAGACTACCTAATTTGAATAACTACAAAATAACTTTTCTGGCTTTCTGAGAAGCAAATTTGTCAATAGTTTCGGTGAAATCTATTTTTTCTGATGCTTCAGATTTAATAGCGGCGATTGTTGCAAATTAAATATTAAATGTATAGATGGCGCTACAAGTCATGTGAGAGATGTATACGCGTTTTGGCTTGTAGAGTCAGAATCATGTAATGTTCTTTGTGTTGTGTACATGTCTTCCGTGTTGTCTGCAAAATAAACAAAATGCCAAAAGATGAACTGAATTATTGAATAGAGAATTAAAGATACATTGGCATTATAATAGTCTACCTGACCATGGAATATAATAAGAAAGGAAATATAATAATGATAGCTAAATCTGAAAGTCTCTCTTGGGCCACATTATTTCTCGAATAATTTTTAATAATTTTCCATTTATTGAAACTTTTTTACCCTGAAGCTAGAGAAACAGGTAAGGTTAAAAAGTTCTTATTGCTTGAGCAAAATTGGGAGATCATTCTTGACTATAATTTCCAACAACTCAACTGGCTGTTTTTACCTGGAAAAATATCTTTGAATGAAGTCATTTCATTAAATGTTTGTATGCCTTCTATATTTTTCACAATACTTTCTTCCTCAGCAGAATATGGAACAGCACTCAGATAATAAGGTAAATCGTCCATTAGCTGAAGAGATCGTCTATTGCTGGAAGGAATTTGAAGTTGGTTCATCGCTGCCCTCATAAACAAATAAATAGACCTTTTGCTGAGCTTCGAGATGGGAAATTCGTGATCTCTAAAAAGTGTTGTTAATAAATTGACAGGTATTTTAAAGTTATCATCAGATCTTTGGGAAACTAAATATTTTTGTTAAAATTATCTAAACTTTCAATGCATTCCACGATATTTAATTCAGGATTTTGAAGCGATTTACTCAATGCATCAATTCTTGATGATAAATCATACCAAATTAAAA
>BMAO01033323.1:0-17310 GCA_019973975.1 Trichonephila clavata
TTGTAAAGAATTAAGAACCTAAACGAAATGTTCTTAGCGAATGAAACGAATGAGTGTGCAGTATCCATAGAAATTGATCAGTCCATATTATTCAACGAAGACACAATTTTGAATATAGTAATATTTAATATGACTGAACTTGCCGTCATGCGGCCTACATTCTACAAAACAAGTTACACACTAACAATATTTACATTTTAGATACTGAGGTGCGCACAGCAGCGCCCTCGAGTGGCCAATATTTCGGCACACACCCCGCCGGTGAACAGAATGTTCACCCAATGATTATCAAACAAAAATTAATACAAACAATTATTCAAACACAATTCTAACAAAGACTTAACACTGAAACAATGCTACTAATCAAAATTTAAATTTTTCATATTACAAAGAAAAAAGTAAATATATATTAAAATACACAAATATAATGAAATTTAAAGTTGACAATAAATCTTCAATTTACAAATTAGAAAATATTAGGCTACATACCTCAAGATCTCACAACAAATAAATTTAACAGAGATTAATTAATAATGTGCTATCTCCTAACATTAATCTGAAAAAATAGAAACAAAATTAGTTCAAATATTATTCAAGTTCTAAAGGGTACAACAATTGAATGGGTTTTTTGAAGAGACCTTTAGAAGTTTTTACAAGACAAGATCTAACATTATTGTCTCTTCCAATAAATATCTCCTTGATTATTCCAAGTTCCCACAATAATTTTGATTTTACATTTCCTTCAACCAGAACTATGTCATTTAATTTTAAATTTTTATGAACAGATGGTGTTTTAAAATGATTAACTGTTTTTAACTGGAGTAAATACTGTTCTTTCCAGCGTCTCCAAAGTTGTTTTAAAAGAAGAGTTCGGTAAGTCTTTCTTTTTTTGTACGACTCTCTTGCCGTAGTGGCGTCGATCAGTTCAATGAAATGTATAGGATATTTAGAGTCACCATAACCTAACTCGAGGAAGTGGGCCGGTGTGAGTGGTTCCGGCTCTCCTGGATCGTTTTCCACGTATGTCAGTGGTCGATGATTGACGATCACTTCAACTTCTGAAAGTATCGTTGAAAGTTCTTCAAACATTAGAAGGGCTTTGCCAAGTATTTTACGCAAAGGATCCTTTATAGTCTTAACAAGACGTTCGTAAAATCCACCCCACCAAGGGGCACGTTCAACTATGAACTTCCAGTGGATACCTTTATCTGCGACAAAATTTTGAAATTCACTGTCCTTCAAGATGTTGGCAAAATATGCTAGCTCCTTTTCAGCAGCTTTAAATGTACGAGCATTATCTGAGTATATTACTTTGCAATTTCCTCTACGAGCGAGGAATCTCCGTAAAGCAAGTAAAAAACACTTTGTGGACATGTCTGATACAAGTTCTAAGTGTACGGCACGAGTGACCGCACATGTAAACAAAGAAACATAAGACTTATGAGTCTCTTGATTGTCCTTAACAAGTATTGCACCTGTAAAATCAATTCCTACGATTTGAAATGGAGGGGATTGGGTGATTCTATCTCGAGGCAACTGACCACTCAACTGGTCAGCTGGTTTAGCGTTGTATTTTTTGCAAATGAGACAAATTCGAATAATTGTTTTCACTAACTGACGACCTTTAGGTATCCAATAATTTTTTCGAAGTTGAGTTAAAGTTGCAGATACGCCACAATGACCAATTCGTTCATGTTCCCTAATAACAAGTAATTCTGTAAATTTACAGTGTCGGGGAAGGATAACAGGATGCTTTTCGCCAAAGCATAAGTCTGCTTCAAGCAACCGTCCAGTAATTCTTAGTAAATTGTCTTCACCCAAATAAGGCACTAAACTCTTTATTTCAGAGCTACATCGAAGTTGTTCGTTGCGTTTTAAGGTTAATATCTCAGCTGAATAAAATTCGTATTGAACATATTTAAGCCAAAAATATTCAGCATTTTGTATTTCATCTGCAGTAATATAGAAGTTCATTGATTTATTAACGATTCTAGCATTGTTCACAAATCGGAAGACCCAAGCAGTCACTTTCAAAAGTTTTTTAAGGCTACTGAATCGATTTATGTCAACAAGAGATTCCCTCTGTTGGGTAACTGCCACATGCACACTAGAACGATATTCTAATTCTTCCGAGCAGAGTTCCGAATCTAAAATATCTCGTTGACGATTTGGCCAATGATCGGGTGCTAGTTTAAGCCAAGGTGGGCCGTGCCACCACAGCTCATTCTGTGCTAATTTGACGGCAGATGTACCACGCGAAATGAGATCTGCAGGATTGTCCTTTCCTGGACAGTGTCCCCACTGGCTCGGATCAGAGAGCAACTGTATCTCTTGAACACGATTTTTAATGTACGGTTTGAATGCTGAAGAATCGCCACATATCCAGTAGTACGAAATGAGAGAATCAGTCCAATAATATATATTGGCATTAAACTTTAGACATGATGACACCTGTTTGGCCAACCTAGCTGACAATAGGGCTGCTGTCAGTTCAAGACGAGGAAGCGTCAATGATTTCAAAGGTGCCACACGACTTTTTGAGCAAATGAAACTCGTTTCGATTTTGTTATTGCAAGTAACAAATCGCAAGTATAGTATTGTTCCATAGGCTGACTTGCTCGCGTCTGAGAAACAATGTATATCAACACTTGATAATTCTTGATCTACGTCCCCTAAATAGAACCGTGGTATTTTTATCTCAGTCAAGCCCTCAGCTTCGCTACTCCACTGCTGCCACTTGTGTCGTAGCTTTGGGGGAAGTTCAGAGTCCCAGTCTACTCCTAGAGTCCAAAGATCTTGAAGAAGACACTTCAATTTGATAACGAATGGGCCAAGAATTCCAATGGGGTCGAAGATGCGACCAACCACACTCAGAATAAATCTCTTAGACTCTGTTTTACGTGACATAAATTTCAATAAATCCTTTGGATCGAAATAAATTAAATCCTTTTCTGAATCCCAAGCGAGTCCTAAAACCTTAATCGGTGGTTTAAGATCGGTGGCACTAGTTTCAGAGAATTCTGTTTCGACACCTTCTTGCTGCCATAACAAATCAAGTTGTTTTGAATTAGTTCTCCATTTGCGCAACAACATGCTCGCGTCACTGAATATTTGCAAACACTCCAAGGTAGTACGTAGAGCGTCCGGAACATCATTTCTACCACAAATGAAGTCATCAACATAAATGGAGCTATTTAGCAAGTCAAATGTATGAGGATATTGTTCTTTGTACTTCTTAAAATGATGTTTTAAAGTTGCTGCGAGAAGGTATGGACTAGGTCTAAGTCCAAAAAGGACTCTCGTGAAATTTAGAACGTATGGATTGTTATTCAAATTATCAGTCCAGAAGAAACGTGTAAATTCTCGATCACGAAGGTCCAATTCAATTTGAAGAAAAGCCGATTTTACATCAGCTGTAAAGGCTACAGGGTTTTTTCGGAACCGTAAGAGAAGTTCTAACATATTTGGGTGCAAATTTGGTCCCGTATATAAACTTTGGTTCAACGATGAATGTCCGTCTTCGTGAGCCGAACCATCAAACACAATGCGAAGACGGCTTGTGGTTTTGTCGCTACGTATCACCGCATGATGGGGTAGGTAAAATCCCTGACTATCCGATAAAGAATCACAAGAAGTACGCTCAACAATACCTTCCCTAACATAGTTATCGATTACATCTTTATACTCACAGAACAACTCGTGATCACATTTAAACCTACGGACCAACCCCTCAAAACGTTTACGTGCAACAGTTTTATTATTCTGTAAAACCTCTCTCATTCCTGGTTTCCATGGCAAACTAACACGATATCGACCATCTACAAAACAAACTGATTTATCAAATTCACTAAGTATCTCTTCATCTCCATTACCTAAAGACACCGAATCATTGTCACGTATTCCTAAACTTTCTATCTCCCAGAATCTCCTTAGCTCAGCTGAAATCGATTCCTCTTCACTGTGAATCAAATGTACCGAAGTACAATCACTCTGCTCATCACACTTTCCCTGAAGAGACCATCCTAAACTAGTTTCTACTACAACCAATGACGAATCAAGTCTTTTTATCCGATGTGTTAAAGACCAATAAAAATCGGAACCTATTAACAATGAAATTTCACAGTTCTCAGAAGATTCACTACAATTGAATGTTAGTCTGAATCCCTTTGTCTCCATTTCTGTCCATACATCTGGGCTAGGCAGGCTAAGTGTTGCCTTTGAAATTTCCTCAATTTCCAATGCCTCAATTACAGTTACTTCTCCGTTTAATATATTCCTTAATCTAACCTCGACCTTGCTACAAGTTTGTTTTTTAGGAGTTTTACATCCGAACGAAAAAATATTTAGCCTTTCCGAACCTACCTTTTTCAACCCCAACCTCCGAGAAACATTTCTTAATAAAAGATTTCTCACTTCCATTATCAAAAAGACAAAATATTTTATCCGAGGAAATATGACCGATTACTTCTGCCTTTACACACTGCAATAAAACTCCACCTCTATTATGAAGAACAGAATTTGAAGACGTTGGTTTCACGTCAACTTTCCCTTTCTCTAAATCTATATGCGAATTTTGTTTTAAAGAATTTTCCAGCTTAAAACAAATAGCACGAGCGTGACGACCTTTACAATACGAGCAAACCTCTTTTTTGCACTTTTTAACATGGCAACAAGTATAACAACACAAAAAACACCTCCCTTCCTTTATTAATTTGGCTCTCTTTTCCTGAACGCATAGATTCTCACACATATCAGATGCATGAGTATCTTCGGAACAAAATAAACAATTCGAAACTGCAGCCGAAAGCAATTCGTTCGCAGATGCTCTCACCCCCGATTTATGAGAAGGGTAGAATCGCGAATGACCTTGACCCTTTCGATTTGGCTGCGGAGAGATCGGTGGTGCTCTTTCCGAATATTTATTGGGATACGAGTGGGAGCCATGTGGTTTTAACAAAATTTCCGTCCGTTCGCGACTTTCAACTTCGCCGCGCAAATATGTAGTTAGATCAGTGACTTGGGATTGTTTTTCATTATGTTTTTATTATATTCTAATGCCAAATCAGGGGGAATAGCTTTCATTATTATCGGAAACAGTAGACAACTGTAAGAATCGGGGAAGATTTCAAGGGATTCGAGTCCCCTAATGTTTATTTCTAATTGATCATATAGCTTTCTTAACGCGATTACATCAAACGATTTACGGACAGGGGACAAATTTAACAAACGATTCATATGATAATCTACAATTAGTTCTTTACGCCCGAATCTATCTTCTAAAATTTTAACTGCTTTGGCATAATTTTCCGGTGTTAGTGTTAAACCTCGAATAGCCAATTCTGCATCAGATGTGACAACCGATTTCAAATAGGAAAATTTGTCCACATCATTTAAATTCGAATTATCATCCACTGCGGATTTAAATCTAGCCCAAAAACTGGGGAAACTACTGATATCCTTGCCCGAAAAAGATTCTAATGTGAGCTTAGGTAAACGCGGTTGATTTGTTAAAACGGAACTAACTGTATTATTTAAAGGAACGTTTTGCGGTTGATTTTCGACCGAATTTTGAAATGTAATGCTCGAAACTGTTCCTATGTAACGTTCAGCACGGATTTTCCATATTATGAATTTATCTCGATATTCTTCGCGAGTTAATATTTCGTCTTCTAGACTTTCAATATTTATTAAACTCTCAACTTCCTTATCGAGTGTACTCATCTCCTCATATTTAGAAATTAATTGCACGTAAATCTCATGCACTGTTGTTTTATCGGCTGAATTGTTTATTTCGTTTTCTAATTTATTAATTTGTTTCGTCACGAGGGACCTCGAAACAGATCGAGCCCTTTTTGCTCTTTCTAATAAAGCCTGATTTGCTGCATCCATTTTAAACAAAACACTATAATTTCAAAACAAATATACAAATAATAACACCAATTCTAAATCCAACTTAGTATAAATTTCAACACATTCAAACAAAATCCAGTTTAACAATCTGTATACAAGTAAACAAAACTATACCAGAGCAACCTTCCAAATACCGACAGTTACGAATAAACTAAATTTCAAATATGATAAAATAAACTAACTAAACGAATATCAAATTCAAAGTGAGACTAAACGAAAGTACTCACCCCAACATGCAGCGAAACGTATTCCCGGCCGATGCACCAATGTAAAGAATTAAGAACCTAAACGAAATGTTCTTAGCGAATGAAACGAATGAGTGTGCAGTATCCATAGAAATTGATCAGTCCATATTATTCAACGAAGACACAATTTTGAATATAGTAATATTTAATATGACTGAACTTGCCGTCATGCGGCCTACATTCTACAAAACAAGTTACACACTAACAATATTTACATTTTAGATACTGAGGTGCGCACAGCAGCGCCCTCGAGTGGCCAATATTTCGGCACACCCCATAAAGGGGCGCCGAATTTCAACTTGAACAAGGGCGCTTAATACCCACGCGGCGGCCCTGCAAGTGGCCCACCTAACTTTTAATCATATAGTGGCACTCTTCCCAAAAAGGTTGGTCACCCCTGCCTTAGACATATGGTTCTGCCTCTCCGTCTTCAAGAAAAAACAGATACCATCTCTTTACCATTGTCCAAGATTCCGCGAAGTCTGAGTAAAGAACATTCTCTCCCCTTCCCCCCTCGTTTCCTGTGGGACGGGGGGAGGGGAGGGATACAGTGTTTATGAGCAAAATGACAAGCCGAAAAGGCTTTACGAGCTGAAGGGTTCTCTTTGGATGTTTACATTAAGAGTGTCGAAATTTACAATGCTTTCCAGCGTTTTATATTTCTTTGGGAAAGTTTAAAATCTTTGTATTAACAACCCATATAGGAGACCGGCTTTGCGAAAACGGAAAATTAAATTTTTAATTTTTAAAACATTTTTTTTGGTTATTTTTCAGTTAAAGTAAAATTTTAATTTTTTTTCGTACTTTAATTGTTGATTGTATATTAATTTTATTTTCATATTTTGAAGAAAAATAATTTAAACTTGGATCCTTAATGGGTTAATGATAGTTCAAATGGTTAGTTTGAATTTGGTATCAAAGCTATTAGAGAGAAGTGTTATCTCAGGTGTCGTTCTTGTCATCAACCTGTGGTTAAAAATTAAGTCTTTGCGTTGCTTCTAAATGTGATAAATATAACCTTTCAATCAATTATTAAAAATGCAACCTATGTATCGATTGAGTAAGATTAATAAGATTTAATAACGTTTTAGGGGAATCTTGTTCTGAAGCCTTAAACTTTTGTTGGGTTATCTTGGTCCCTCTTAGGTAAGAAAAAAAATAACAGCATCCTCATTTCAATTTACAAATAGAAGAAAAACATAAATATAAATATATATATATATTTGTTTTCTTATAACTTAGGCCAATCTTACCACTATGTGTTAATAAACATATTACACATTCTATCAAGTAGATCAAGATTGCACTTTTTTTTTTTTTTTTTGCATGGCTTTATCAGGAATTCCATGATTTGAATACAACACTATAGTATTTATTGATTTGAAATGTTCACTTTTATGAGAACGAAAAGTAGAGTTTTAATTCTTTTATACATATATATACGCATAAAAGAATATATATATATAATAATGGGAAGTAGTGTACACAGATTATTTTTATTACGGGGGTTATATTTAAAAAAAAAAACATAGACGAAAACACCAAGACTTAATCTCTTCATGCTAAAATTAAAAATTTATTCGTCTTTGGGTGGGGTTTGCATCCCATCCTTCTGTACTCCTCTTATAATGGAATTTCTGATTAGAAGTATGATCAGGTTGTCTGATTATTCAAATATAAAAAAGGAATAAAAATCTGTAACTCTCTCTCTCTCCCTCTTCCATGTTTTTATTTTTCTTCCATTAAACAAAATAGAACTACTCCACACACACACATTTATGAATCAACAATAATCATTTATCATATGCTACAGAAGAACGCATTAAAAATGTATGGAAAAAAAAGTATCGGTATATGATTTTTATGCAACTGCCAGGAATCACTTTATTCATAGTATTTTACTAAAGATAGAAAATAAAAATTTAAGCATAGGCTTTATTTATAGTTTAGTTTATAATAGCTAAAAATTTTGTAGTAAATTTAATTCTAAAAATAAAAAGGAAATAGATTATTGGACAAATCAGTTTAAAATGTCAATAAATATGTCTTTCACACATAAAAAAAATCACCTGATTACATAACAGAAATTAAGATAATATTTTCACATTTTAAAATAACACTTACCATGAACAGATTTAATTAAAGTACTTTCATCTACAAAATGTGCTTTAATATACCAATATATATTATAAAAAACATCAATTTTCTCTGCTTGTAATTAACCTTTTTATATCTTACATAAGGATAAAAGTCGAAATACGTAATTCATTTTCAAAGTATTATTAATCACAGTAAACGGGTTATTAAAAAATTATATAACAATCTTTTTTTATTTGTAATTAAGTTTCTTATTTACTAA
Source organism: Trichonephila clavata (assembly GCA_019973975.1). Lineage (NCBI taxonomy): Eukaryota > Metazoa > Arthropoda > Arachnida > Araneae > Nephilidae > Trichonephila > Trichonephila clavata. Next base: position 8,515 of record BMAO01033323.1, read on the forward strand.
GCTCAAATATATATTTCTTCTGCAAAATTAAATTCACTAAAAATTTTGATTTAGGTGAATGAAAAAAAAAACAGATTTTTATTTTTTACAGTGAAAATTAGATACGTAAGGGAATTTCACTATTATACTCAAGACATGGAAGAAAAAACTGCTTGAAAAACAATCTCCCAAATGGAGAAAAATCTCTTGTTTCAATGAACCACTAGGGCATAGAAAAATGCTATAACGCCAAACCAGGCAAACCAGAATAATGACGTCATTGCACATCTACCAATGACAAGCAACCTCTTTTCCTTTGACCGTGCCGAAAAGGAACACCCAAGTCGTGAGTAACTGAAAAAGTTCTCTCTATTTAACGTCATGCTAAGAATTCACATTCAAACAACAAACCCAAATCAAAACAATGAATCTACTTCACTTCAAAAATTAAATAAAGCCGTTTTTGATTTGTCGTTTGAATCACCAGTTGCAAAGCTGAAAAAATCACCCTCAGTATGTCAAAATCAAAATGTGCAATATTTAAGGCATTAGATCAACAAACAAGTTTAAATACTAATTATTAATAGGTCATAGTCCAAAGTCCTTATAGTGTACATGAAAATTGGGCTTATGCTCAGAATTCAACTTCATTAGTGGCTCAACGGCTCAAAATCATGGATGTTAAATCAAAATGTCATACTAGAATGGATTATTTTGCAGACTTAATATAGTAGTTAGGATTTTAGAGAATAACTATGCTTTGAATAAATTTCATTTCACTATGCAGCAACACAGGGGCTATGGGTGATAGACCGCGTAATTTTGAATCACGATAAAATGACGAGGATTCATTTGAGCTTGTATTCTATATCCAAACATACCAATGTAATCCGACGACTATTACCATATTTAAATAACTTTGATAAAGATACCTTTAAAAAATTTTTAAGGGAAAAAAATCTCTTAGATAATTTTTGATCATATACACTGCTGGCCACCGTAAATGCAACACCAAGAAAGACAAGAGATAGCACAGCAAAATTTATTTTGAAGATAACATGTTGACCAAGTATCAAATGATTGAATTTATAGACTTCTGTGAAGTGGGGTTCTTGCCAGAATCAGTAGCCAGAGTAGCCGCCATTGTTGGAGATCACCGCTGCCACACGTCTCAGCATTGATTCAAAGAGACTTTGGATGTGTTCTTGGGGTACAGCAGATTAAGCAGCTTTCACACGTTGCCAAAGTTGATCTGGTGTGGCAGCTGGGGGTGTAATCTGGGTCAATCGGTGAGCAACCATGGACCACATGTTTTCTATCGGCGAAAGATCCGGAGAGCGAGCCAGCCAGAGAAGCAATTCAACCTGGTGATTGACGAACTTTTGGACAATGCGTGCCGCGTGTGGTCGCGCATTATCCTGTTGAAATATGGTGCGTGAAAAACGGCGTTGAATGGTACGCGCAGACACTGAATGATGCGTTACATCCTCAATGTGCTGTGCTATGGTTCGTGATGTGACTGAGTGATCCGTCACTGTCATGCGCACAATTTGCCTGTCCTCACGTGAAGTGGTGCACTGAAGTGGATGCGATCGACCACATCAGTCCGTCATACCCTCCTGCATCCAACGATCACATATCCGCATTACAGTTGTTTGGCTTCGTCCAACACGACTACCGATTTCCCTGAAAGATAATCCACAATCTCGGTAGGCCACTATCCTTCCTCTGTCGAACTCGGATACTTGATCAAAAGCTGATTGCTGTTTTCTACGAGACATAACTGATCGTTTTTTGAAAAAACCACAAGAAAAACACAATTGCCGAACTTGAAATTGTCGAAATCTCCAAGCCCTAAATAGCGCTTTGAGGTGGCGCCACAGGCGTGCGTGATGTGTGTCTGCGCTGAAATTCTAATCATTTGCATATCTCATCTCTGCTAATGCATGCTGTAAATTTCATGTTATTTGCGTGCTTCCTTCAGGGTGTTGCATTTACGGTGGCCAGCAGTGTATATTCCAAGAGATTCATATCTAATTATTAAGGTATGCAAATCCTTCAATAGAACTGTCCCTACTGTTCCGCAAACGAGCCTCATGTCAGTAATCAATTTTTTTAACTTGACTAGATCCAGTCCATATGCAAAAGGAACTCACAATAACAACCATGGTGACTCACTGACAAATGGCCGCGTCTGCGCCATACATGAAGTTCCACCAACAGTTCTTGCCGTGTCCAAACACAACGTTTTTCTTGTAATCTAAGATTGAACTGGTGTTTATGAGCTTAGTAGAGGTGTTATACCGAACTTTTGTTAGTAAAGGCAATCGAGTCAGCTTTCTGCTGTCATATCTCAACTCCAATTTACGCTACACTGGCTTCACATCTGTCGTACATCCCACATTGTTTCTATTGGTCTACTCAGTGGCGTGCACTGGCCTCTCTTATGGAGGCCAGTCTCTTTGCAAAATTAAAAATTTGTTGGTCTATGGGGAGAAGGAACCCTCAAATACCCTGGTTTGACTCAATGTTGCTTGTTTAATAACCCCGACAATTCTAAGCAGTCCTTTGTCTCAATCATTAAGTACTAGCATAAATATTGCCTGAGAGAGAAATTATATATCCTCAGTACCCGGATTGGAGCAAGGCTTTATCCTAACCATTATCCAGACCCAGTCTAAGCTACTTTTTAGATTTTTGATCTTATACAGGCACAATAGCAAGTATCTCCCTGTGATTTAATTTCACTATTGGAGATTAGATCCGAGAAGATAATATATACTCGACTCACCTCTCTCAAGTTTATTCTGAGCACATTGGGATAGAGGAATGCTAACAATTTCTGAAATGGAAAGATCCATGCGTTTAGCTCTTGACTAGAATTTCGCATCCAGTCTAACTCCTGTCCAAATGCCCTAATCATGTTAGAAAATTTTTCATACAATAAATGAAAGCCCTATTTTTTTATTTAGGAAATAAGAAAAACTTTTCCATTTTTTTGGCAAATCAGTGTACATGTTTTAAATTAATCTGCCATGCCTTTTTGAAACATCTTTTCCAATACAAATTGCATACAAATCTAATTAGTATTAGAGTTATATATTTAATTTTGGCATTCTTTAAATTTTTAGAGAAGACCGCTTCCGTATTACAGAATAATGTTCAAAAGCTAAAAAACTATCAACGACTTGTTTCTGCAATACAAAATACACTGAATTTTTCAGATTAAAAAAACTACACCAGACATAAATTTGTTACCAATGATAAGTAGATTCGAGTAAGGTATAATAAAACAGCTAACATTTTAAATTGTTTCAATAAGAGCACCCAAACATAACTTTGATACACTGAACTTGTCACCGATTGGAGAACGTTACATTAATAACAGCTATTTTATATTCATAAATATTAGTTCGTAGCAAACAATTTATTGGTACTGTATTCTCTATGTTGACATAACTGCTACTTGTGATAACTTCTCATCAGTGGCGCACACAAGGGAGGGTCCCCGGGTACGGACCCCTGCCCTCAAATTTTTTTTCTATTGATTATAATCCTATGTTTTAATTACATAAATTTAATTAAGTATTTGAGATCAACAGTTTTTTTAATTAATGCTAATTACTTAGTCAATAATAAATTTTTTGTTCCCGAAAATCGATAAAATCAAAAGAATATGGTGTGCGACGTATTGACTTTCGACCCTGGACCCCCACCCTTAAAACATTCCTGTGTGCGCCACTGCATCTCGTGTGATAATTCAAAAAATTTCCAATAAAAATATTCCTTACCACAGGACTTATCTAGTTAATTCACTGTGAGGCTCAGTATAAATAAACAACCCCAAAAAATGTAACTTGAAGCAATCTAAAATTCATTTTTAGTAACCCCACAAAGTATGTAAATCTATATGCATACAAATGGCATTCCGTCATTTGAATAACAATCAATTTACAGAAACACACGACTATCAGGGATGAGAAACCTCAATTTTCAATCCAAGACAATCTCCAAACTTCTACATCATGGTGACTTTTAACTCATTATTCTGTAGAGCATATCTTTAGAATAAGAGTTCTGAAATTTGCAATAGGGTTCAAGCTAGAACATTAGCCCATATTCTACCACAAACAATCAACAAATAATTCATGCTTGCATAAGGATTATGAATGAGATCTCAATTTTTAATTGTATAAGGAATTGAGAATCAAGATAAACAGCCCAAATTTTCAATGACTTGTATGGCACCGACTATGAAGCTCGATTGAAAAGCTGATGATTAACTTAAATTAAAATTTTCAATACCAATTTGAGAATTAAAATATTATAGGATATATTTTCTACATCCAGATACTTAAATGTATATTCTTAAGTTTCCACAACTTAGATTAAAAATTTACATGTAAGGCTCTAACTCAAAAAAATGTTACCCACCTTGGTTCACTTTGGGATATTTCAAACAATAGCTGTTCTTAACGTAATGGTTCTTAATGGAGCAAGTAAAAAACCAGTTAAACTTGTACATTTTTTTAATTCTACAACCTTAATTTATATAGAATTCATGTTTTCCACTCTCTCTAAAACAAACTTACTATGCCTATAAAGCCCCTTTTCCTACATTTTCCAAACTCTGACATGAATCGCAGAGTGAAATAGTTCTCCTTCAATGCATAATAGAAAAATTACATTTAATTTTGATGTTTTGAATGGTAAACGTTGATGACGAAATAAAACATTGTAATATCTTATGTAATATTTATTCAAATTATAACTTTCTTTTATTAAAATATAGAAACACTTTTTTCAATGAAACGGGTGAACTGTCAAGATGTTTCTTCATACAATAGATACTGCTTTTGGTTATTAACTCAGGAAAATTTGTTGCATTCATTTCATATATCTGGATTATGCACAAAAAACTGATTAGATATATACTGCTATATTTTAGACAATTCATTTCATGTAGTGGCGAGATTATGTTCATATTTACAAATTATGGCTGTAGCTGCATACACAGCTACACTCATAATTGGCCCAACATCTACCTTGCGAAGCTTCATTCACATCTAAACATTTTAAATTTTTTATCTAATTTTTCTGATACATAAAAATAATTACAGATTTATTTTAACTTTTCTAAAATGATAGAAATGGGTTACACATATTTCTGTTTTATATGAACCTGTTGCAGACCCCTTAATGTTCCCATGTACCCTCTCAGCAGTCCTTAGGACCCCAGGGTCTGTAGGAACCACTTTAGCAACCTAGGTTCTAAAATGGTGGTCAGCAAACCACGGCTCTTTGTATATACAGATGCATTTCACCAGACTTCAAGCTGTATAAGTTGTTAAAAAATATCTACTATAAATTTTTTTCCTTCACAATTATCTATTGAAAAGGTACACCTTAGTTGCATCTAAATTAAGCATTTGACTGTTCAGTAAAAATACTAAAATTACTTTTAAAGCAGTAAAAGTCTAATTCATAGGTAGAAATGTCGCCTTGGCATGACACTCTTCTAAGTGATTTCCAACAATGTTTGATCACGATTGCTACTGGAGGTTCCCCTCCAGCATACATGTACGTGGCTCTTTAGGGGAGAATTTGAACGTGCAAGTTTTCTGAGCTGGATGTTTTCTCCAACTCAAGCCAAATCCATGTCAGTCATTGGACTCCAGACCGGAAAGCCTGGGTTTGATGCCCGATGCCACCAAACACCTGCAGAGTACACACGGAGTACGTGCTCGTTAAATCAGTGGGTCCGAATGGTGTCGCCATCTATTGTGTTGTACTGAGCAAAATCATACTGTCACCTTCATGGGGCTCAAAGCTTAGGCTAATGACAGGCGTAAAATTCTAGCCCTTAACTGCGATGAATTTGTGGACCTTGATCTGATGTTTCTGCCGATCAGGTGGCATAAGCAACAACAACAAATTGCAACACACAGAGATTCAACCGAACAACATCAAAACTCTCATTCACTTTCTCAAACATATTAATTTTTTTTTATACAATACCCTAAAGTAAATTTTTTTCTCATTCTTCAATTTCCATTAAATCTCTCATTACTTTTAATGCAGTCCTAGGCTGAAATTGGAAAATAAGCCCAAATCACACAACTCATAACCCATTATGATAGGAGATTAAGTTTACCTGCGGGAAACAGGAACTCAGTTACTATTCAACCTATGTGGCTCTTCGATACCTACGAACGAACTCTACTCAACGAAGAAGTTTGCTGACTACTGCTCAAAAAGATATTCAGACAAACATGCCAATTAACAATAAGACACGTGCTTTCTCTTTAGGTAAAGAAACATGTTACATTAGAACTATAAGAGTGTTTTTTCTATGTAATAATAATTTGCATTGTATGAAAAAAAGATGAAAAAAACGTTCTTTTCAATTTTTTTTATTGTTCTTTTCCATCTCCTAAACAGATTCTAACACAGGAGGTTCATAACCTTCTGGCCGATCTATTTTGGTTCCTTCCTCTCCTACTTTAGCAGGTGCAGCTCCTGATTTACTACTGCCTCCTTCTCCATGTAATTCCAAAAGCTTACTAACTAAAAAATACATGAATACACATTAATTTTTTGAAGTTATATAATAATCATGCATAATTTGTTAAAAGAGGCCACACAACTTTAGAATAAACCTTCTCCTTGATATACAATCTAAGCAATAGCAAAAACAAAATCAACTACAATGGTAAGGTCAAAAATTTCTAATTTTCTAAAATTCTAAAATTTATGCAGTACGTATAACAGAGTACTTACTTTTATGTATTTTTCACATTACATATTTGAATAAATAAATCTGAATCACATTTATAATCCCGAATGGAACTAACAAAGTTAAAGAAACCATTGTAAACTGAAACAACCTTTTATTGAAAATTTGATTTCCATTACACATACATAACTGTTCATAAAAGATTTAACACCAACTATGAATATAGTAATGCTTTCAACTAGGAAGAATCAATGCAAAAATTCTAATGATGAAATATAAATGATAAATATCTCATTTTTACATAAAACAAACTGTAGATCAGAGGTTCCCAAACTTTTTTGTCTTGTAGACCCCTTGCCATGTTTTTCGGTTTGGGGTAGACCCCTTCTTAATTAATATTGAATTTTTGCAAATTTATCTGGTACAACTACTTCAACTTTAAAAGAATTAAATTTCTACAGTGTTCTAATAGTGTTTAAAATTTAAAAAGCATATGTTAATTAAATTAAAACTAATTAATAAATAAACCTAAACAACAAACAAATTACTTTAATAGGAACGATGAATCCCTAGCACTACAATATCAAATTTTCAACATTTGGTATCAATCTTGTCTGGTTTGATATTAAATCTCCTCTTTTAGTGTCCAGTTTTTTTCTTTCTTTTTTTTTCGAGATTGGTAGCCACGTTGAAACTCCTTCACTCTAGGAAAAGCAATAAAAAATTTCCTCACAATATTCCATAAGTCGGAACAAATAACAGATTTGACTTTTTGAAGCCAAAATTGTTGGCATCTGTTTCTAAACTTTAAGATCTTTGTTAGTGCTTATTATTTCCTATTGTAATTTGACAATTTTTTTCAGTATACCATATAAATTCGTTGCCTACTGTGGTATTGCCATAATCAAAGCATTCTCAAATCTGGTTTGAAAATCTGAATAAAGGGCATGTAAATGTTGAATATAGATTAAAACGTTCTGATAGATTGCCTGTGAAAAATTTAGAAAATTCAGGACCATCAGTATTACACTTCTTTAGCTTAAATCAGGAAAGAAAAGCTAAATTGGTTCCTGTTTTAATAAAATTTATGCTGTCACCTTGTAAATGCAAACTAACCTCATTAAATTTAGTAAATAAATCTGTTAAAAAGGTAAAATTTGGTTACACGTGATTATAAATTTTCTTTTAAAATTAAAGTCACGAGCTAGTTTAATGAGAGCCAGTATCACATACACCCCCACTTACACCTCATGGACTCCTAAATTAATTTTTGGCTGATGTAGATCCCTTGGAGGTCATCATAGACCCCTGGGGTCTATATAGACCACTTTGGGAATCACTGCTGTAGATAAAGGGGACACTAAAACTATCATTTCTAAATGGTCTATTAAAACACACCTGATAAGGATTTATTAACCCTCCACTAGGCACATGGCATCTCTCAGATGCACCAGCTGACACTTTCATTTGAAAATGATTTAATAACTTTATTGGCGAGATTTCAGAAGAAATATTTAAAATATAATCAAAAATTGAGAAATATTTAAATGAAAAAACATAATAGTTAACACTGTGTCACCACTATTCACATTTAAGATGTCTTGTGCATAGTCTTCACAAATCATCTTACAATACTCAAGGTGTATGAATTTTCGAATAATACATTACAAGATTTTAATAATCTTTTCTTGATGTCCTGGCACGAGGGAACAGTACCTTCTCATGTTTTTTCATTGGAATGGCGCGTTGTAAATATATCAGATATTTCTTCAATCCTGAGTCAAAATGGGTGGACATGTGAATGCTACACTCAAACCAACTTTACAGGTGGTCTTTCAAAGTTCATGATCTAGTTTTTCTAGATATGCGTGTGAGGATTTGATTCCCATATAAATATTTTGGGTTTGTTCTAGCTACATAGAGAATTGAATCAAATATAGTCACTGGACAGGTGCATGCATCTTTTCGATACATCTCAACTCTCAGCAAAGGAGAAAAAAACTACCATACAGAAGTTACAAAATACGTGTTTCAAATATATCAGATATTTCTTCAACCCTGAGTCAAAATGGGTGGACATG
>BMAO01033324.1:0-48583 GCA_019973975.1 Trichonephila clavata
TTCGTTTTCAGTTTTTCAATATGCTCGCTCCCCCCTCGTAGAGTTATCACGCCCCCTTAGGTGAGCGCGCCCCACAGTTTGAGGAACGCTGGTCAAAACCAAGTAAATATGTTGTTTATAATTTAATTAACAGCACATCTTTCTTCATGAAACATAGAGGCCGGGACGTATACCGGAATTACTATGCAAAGAAAACTTGATGTGTATTATAAATGATTTTGCAGCTAAGAATAAAAAGAAATCTCACTCTCTTTTCTATTAATCAAATGTATATAAATTTCAGTGTTTTAGTGTTAAAACAGTTTTTTTTGTATATTTATGTTTTTTAAAACTGATTGCACATTATTTTCTTTATTTCATTGTCGTGTACATTTTAGTAACAGTTCAAGATAAGCTAGACAAATGCAAACAGAAAAATTAACCTACTAAAAGAAAAAATTAAAATGAGTTGAACCTAATCTAACAATGCAATATATAAGTAAATTGGAGATTATAATGTCCTTTATTGCATTGCAATTACATTTTTTTAATTAATCATTATTGAAATAGGATAATTTTATTCTATTTCAGAGTAGTCTTAGGAAGAGTAACGCAATAGACTATTCAATAATTTCCTCGTGCGTAAGCCTTCGATTAAGTTTAAAAGTAATAATTTATTTTGAGTATTATTTTTAATCTTTGTAATAATTTTTTCACATAATTTCAATTAATTTATTTTGTAAATTAAAATCAGAGTGTTGTATTTTGTTCAACAAGAGTCATCCATTAAGAGGAATTTAGGAAAGTAACATTTAATTAATGTTAATACACAAGTGAAATTGTTTTATAAGATATCTCACAGCAAATATAGAAAAAATTTAATATAGTAATATTTAACATAAGTACTGAAAATTAAAGCATTACTTTTGCCAGCTTTATAGTTAAATATAATGCAAATATCTTTTAATAGTGTGTAAAACACCATTATTCGCTAGGAAAATTTAGAGTGAAAGTAATTTCACATTTCATATTTTTTCTGTGTTCATTACTGATATTAATGCAACAAGCAATTTGAATGCATTCCATAAAAAGAAAATTAATAAACCATTTTAGTTAAAAAATTGGGAAAAATTGCACTGAGGACATTATTATATTAATATTTACCCATAGTATCTCTACTTCTAAGAACTTAAAATTTTAGACAGTGGAATATGTTGTAGCATGGCAAAGGACATAATGATATTTTTCTTGCAAGATGTTGCTATAAGTACAAAAACTATTCAAATATATAAAACCTATTTATGGTACATTTAATTACTGAGATACAAATTGTTTCCATTTTGTTATCTTAAGGCGAAATTAATTCCTTCCTTTCTGAAACCCCAAGCTACAATTCAAATTGTTAAATATTTAAAGAATAATGATTTTTAATATTATTTTAAGACTAAGTTTTAATGTTTCTTTTTAATACTTAAAATTGTAAAAATATTTTTTAATAGAAGTGAAAAGAGGGCTTTTATACATAAAATATAAGGCAAATGCGTTATCCAAAGAAATGACAATTATACGATGCACTAAGAATCAGTGAATAGATTGAGAGCTAAATAAAACAAATTATATGTTCAAGGAAGAAAAAACAAGTTTCTACTGTTTGAAGATGATTAACATAACTTTTAAAGAAGTCTCTGTTCTTTCAAAATGACAGGAAAAGCCGTAGTCACCAAATTGGTTAGCCGTTAGATATTTTTTTCATTAGACATATCCCAAAAATGTGTACACTTTACTCGCAGGATTAAATCCTCATTTTATTAATCGCTCGTTGGTAGAGCAGGTACAGAGTTATATAAAACAAGACACACCCTCATACAATGGCAAGTCTTCACACTTACTAGCTAACTTACCAACTGTCCAACTAGAAACTTGCTGACTGAGGCGGCACAGCTCTCTCAACCAGTTACTACGTCATCCTTCGGTTACAGTTAAAACACAGTCAAACACATACAAAGTAACATTAGTGTGACTTATGATGTTGCAGACAAGATGACAAATAACATTTTAAGGATTGTAAGAAATTACTTTTTAGTAGAATGAATGCCGAATTAAAATCATCTGCCAAAGGGTTTCTAAGCAATTAATTATTTTTGCTGTGGTTAACTTTTTTAACAAGAGTATTTGTGATTTGTTTCAAAATGCCGTTTTGCATACGAAGTTCTGAATACCTCTGTTCCAGAACATGAAACCCTCACTACTCTGTAGCCTTCTTTAAGAATACCATATTTCTAGAATCTCCAAGTTTTAAATTCTTTGTTACACTTACTATCTTGCACTTTTTGTTCTTTTTTAAACTGGCCATGTTAAATAACAGTTAAAAATCGTAAATATAACACAAATAAACTTTAAAATACATTTGCGTCAACAAAATTGGCTATGCTACGCGTAGACAAATTTTGCATCATAAGCAACTATAGCCTACGACGTAAACTAAGGCAAGACAATGAATGACAAACGAGTTTGCTCCCCACCGACCCGCGACCGATCACTCGCATTTTTATCGTAATACTTCACAGTGAACTCATTTTGAAATAAAAAATGCAAATCATTTTGATCAATGGTGTTCCCAAAATATTGTGTCACATGTCATTGATGGCACGCGGGCCATTGGTTCAATATGCCTGGTGTAGATACTTACAGATGGAGGTGCCAGTTCAGACGCCGTTTATGGCTCAAAATCCGAAGATCCGTGTCCAACAATCCTCGTGTTGCTTCAGAGGGGGACATTAATAAGCAACTTATCAATAATTTAAAATAACAGCTGTTTTTTTTTTTTTTGCTTTTCATGCCTTTTTATATGAACAATTAGTTCCTGAAAAAATTATTATAAATATTTGTGAATTAATTTTACTAAACTATCTATTTTAACGGAATATTTTGAAAGAGAAACAATATAAAATTTATCAAGTATTGTAGAACATCAAAAATTGAAAAAGATATATGTTATATAAAAATGCATCATAAAATAAAGTTTCTAATTGGGGCAACACATTAGCTTTAAATTCACAATGATAACAATTTCTAATTTTACTTTTTCGATAAAGACGGAATAATATTAAATTTTATAAATCATGTATTTAAATATATATCATTAATTTCTTAGTGTAGGAACATATTATTTAGTTTATACAAACAAAGGTAAGTCTCATATGAATTAAATAGAATGTCATCACCAAAGACAAGAATTTTCTCCTTTAACAATGTAATCCAAATCACTTCATAAAACTTCCTTATAACACAAAATTTTTTTTATCTGCTTTAATCTTCGTCTGAATAGATAGGACTGCCAACATAACGAGTAAACTATTCTGCGATAAGAAATATCTTGTTTTAAAATTTAATCAAAACTTAATTTATCGTCAAAGGATTTGTTATTTAGTTACTCACTGTAACTGATGAAGAAAGGTATTTCTCCTGTTTGGAGCTTTATCAGGCTTTGTTAATATCTATAAAAATTTACTTTTAGATGAAATTGACTCCAGGTCTTAGTAATTATTAAGAAATAATTCTTGATATTTTGAATATATTGAAGAAGCATTTATTTTTCACAATCGCCACTTATATATTTTTACATAACACTTGTTCATTTGATTCTGTTAGTGTTTTTTTCTTTTACGTAAATTCATACCTGAGATCAAGACTAGTGCAATTTACGACAGCATTTGTAATATTGAACCACGCTAGGCATCAGAAAATGGCATTTGAAGTGTCAACGCATTGTCCAAATTCCAACTTAATACCGTTATGAGGACAATAAGCATCGTCGGTTCAGATTAGGTGTACATTTATTAGTTTTTTTCTGCAACTCATTTGATTGATTTTATGGCACAAGAGCCAAATTAGGCTAATACGCACCAAATCACACTTGAATCTCAACTCTCTCTCTGCAACTTGAAATTTCATTTTTAACTATATTATAAGTTGAAGTTTCGTACTATGATCTTATATCAATTTTGAATACCATTATTATAAAGTAAATACAATTAATTATATTAGGTTCTATTCAAGTTTATATTGGAGTCGTATATTTGGAAATGTCATTGACATTCTCTTAATAAGAATGCCTTAGACCTTGTGATGGAATGCATATTTTGATAATTTAAGTATTTTTAAGGACATTTACTAAATTGAAGGATCTTGAGTAAGGGATTGCTTTTTATGTGATGATGTTGATAAAATTAAACACCAACTGCTAGAAATAATTAAGGAGTATTTTCCCACTAGAACACTTAACAATTGGAGTTGATATTTCTGCTATAGAGGCAGCACTTAACTTCTGAGTGAGCTGTTTGAGTGCAATTTTCATATTTATCTGAATGTGTATTCATTACATTCTACTTAATATACCTCTTTTTTACATATATCATACAATGCAAAAAATTAGTACGTACTGGTAGAGACTATCCAGCTTCAATTCTACAATTTCTTTTCTAAAAAATAATATAAAAACTCACTAAAACATCTTTATACTGTTGAATTAATTGATTTTTTAAAGCAGAGTGCAGCATTGCAAATTTATTTTTATGAAGGAGTCACAACATCACATTGAAAATTGTATGTTCTAAAATCCACCGAAGTTTATTTTCTGTGTTTAATCTTCAGAGTAAGATATTTAAATAAAAACAACTAAACACTGATTTTTAAAGCATTTAAGCAATTTTTTACTGATATTCTACATTAATAAACAAAAAATTCAAGCAAAAAATGTTCTCTATATAAACATATTTATAAATGCACCATATGAAATGCTTGTACATTTTAAATATCGAAATCGATTTGAAATACACAGAAACGAGCAACTGAAGTTCTAACAACAAAAAAGGCAAATTCTAATATTGAGAAGAAAAACATAATAACGTCGTATTGTTTTTTTTTATTTGCTCAGTAAATAAAATTTCAAAGAATTTCATATAACTACAGTTTCTTGGTCCATATACATAGTTCTTCACTGCAGTAATTCTTTGTTCAAACAACTACACGTGTTTTTCTCTCTCTTTTTTACGTAACTCAGTCCAAAATATCTATTGAAATACTGAATGCGATGAGAAACTCTACAACGAATTTCCCAAATACAAATATAGTAAGCCATAAAAATGGTTAAGGGAGGAAGAATACTCGTACATTCTCAGAAAGATATTTGATCTTTTGAGTTATTTCTCTTGTCCATTAACTGGATATAAAACTGAAAAAAGTCTTTCGTTTCCTTGAATAGTGTTCTCCCATTTACGACTACTTTTAGCTTTCCCGATTTTTCCAGCTTCTCTTTGGTTTGAATGAGATATTTAGAGGTAAAAAATTGAAAACAGAAAACCCGAATATGTCAATATGATTGTATTTTTAGCTTACTGAGAAAAGCTTTTATAAATAACATATATGGTTACAAAAAACTGAATTACCTAAATCACAGGAACAACTCAGAACGAAACTTTTTCAAAGAGATATATCTGAATTTAACAATAACATAAATTTCAAATAAAACTTTATACTTAAATTTGAAAAATAAAAATTGTGTTGCTTTAAATCTAAAATCCTCAGAATTTTGAACTGCTATTTATTTTGACTTTCACGGTTAATATAAAATATCTAGATTTTATTTACCGTTCCTATATGACAAACAAATAACTTTAACAAACCAAAATAGACATTCCAATCCTTTTTAGAGTAAATGTAAAATTTCGTTTCACAGAACAGAAACTTCTTAATATTGCTCTAAAATAGTACTTTATCAAATATATTAAACTGTTGTAAATACTATAAAGCAGTGGGTCGGTAGCCTTGTAGTTGTAGCATGCCGAACCAATCTTTCAAAATGATTCTCGGTGCCGCACGGTAGAATATTTGAAATTAATTCAATTTTTGCGTTAATACATGCAGATTAAGGAAATGGAGGTAAAAAATACAGATTTAGAGTTTTATTACATACGCGCGAGATATGCATAAACACACTTATTATCTTCGGAATATATGATATTTGCCATCTGTGAAAGGTCTGCCTTTGGTAGCTACACAATGAGCAAATACGAAAATAAATTCTGTTGCTTCAGGTTAGGTTCTAATATTCTGAGAAAATAAGTTTCTTTTATTCAGTAACAGCTCTTTTTATAACCACATTTTAACTTATCTATATACTTAAGTATGGCATAATTAGTTTGAAAATGTATTTGTGCACTGTACGAACGACATACGACGCTGTCAGCGCATAACAAACAAACAGCCAGATCACATTGCGGTACGAATTCGTATTTGTTCGTCCAAGAGTCTTGAAAAGCACGAACATTAACTTTTTCGCAGAGCATCCCCCGATTTTCACGGGCAACGTAGATGTAGCAAAATTTGCGCAACTCACTCTTTCCACGGGTGTGCATTTTCTTCGATTATTTAGCTGTGCAACCCGTGCTGTTTCTGTTTTCATTTATTTTTTGTGCTCATATTTTTATCGTCTAATTCTATATTTTAAAATTAAAAAAAATGTTTTACAAAATATTTTTTTTGAATATTTTAATTCTAAAATGTAGATTTAATACGTAGATTTAAAATACGTAATAAAAAATGCCCAATTTTTGTGAATCTACTTTGATAAAATAACT
This sequence comes from Trichonephila clavata, assembly GCA_019973975.1. Lineage (NCBI taxonomy): Eukaryota > Metazoa > Arthropoda > Arachnida > Araneae > Nephilidae > Trichonephila > Trichonephila clavata. The sequence continues at coordinate 6,618 of BMAO01033324.1, forward strand.
TCTCAGAAAGAGGATTAAACTTTCTTTTTTAAAGGTTATTCCCTTAGGTATCAGTTGTCATAGCAATTAAAAAATAAAATATAAGTTTTCACACACACAAAAAATAATAAAAACGTGTCTTAAAATTAGAAGTAGCATACGATACCCAATATGCAGCAAACTAAATTCTACTTTTGACTGAAACCATACACACTATTTGTGTATCGGTGCTAAAATATGAACGAAAGGAGAAAAAATGTTTGAGGAACAGACAGGAGAGACAAGGCGATTTTACTTTATGTAACAACTTTGTGACGGATCTATACGCGTCCTTACACTAATTCTCATGGGAATTCTTTGGGGTATCAAAAATCATCAAGCCTCTCCTAAGAAGAAGGCGTGCTATGCAAATTAAGTTTATTATATGTAGTTCAGGTTCGCTTACTAGGTGGTTAGAAAGTGAAGAAGAATATATAATAGAAAATTAGAAGGTTAGTTAACGAAAGGTGACAAGAGGTACAAGGTACAAGGTGAAGAATACCGCAAAAGGTTAGAAAGTCCTTGTGAGAGATTAAAGACAGGAAGTTGATATTGATAAATTAAACCTCAATTGATTAGAAGACTGCATACACAGTTCAAGTACTGTCACCTTCATATTAATTTTGATATTTAAAGTATTAAAGAGGTTAAGCTGCCAGTAATTACATAGCTACCGTGTAAAGTAATATTGAGGTAGAAGAAATATTATTATAAAGTGGTTTATTAGATGTATTCTCCCAAAACGCGACTCTCAACCCCTCCCTGTGTTGACTGATTGTAACATCCTATTTATTGTGTTACATTGAATTGTGTTTGAATTGATAAATTGCTAAATAAAATAATTGGAAACTATCATGTCGAATAATCCTTCACTTCCTTCCACACCTTTAGCTGGGTCACTGGGTAGATGGGAAGGAGGGTTGTTACAACTTTGTTGAGTGGTGAAGAGTGTCACCGAGAATTGGCGACCTTTTTCATACATTCTTTACCTTATAGTGTGAGGATGATATGCATCAAAGTAAAATAAGGCTGCTATATTAGCAAATGTGCTTTATAATTTCCAAAAATATTCCGAAAGGGTTTTCAACAAAATTACTTTTTATAATATTTATGATTTCAATAAAAAGAGTGATGGAAGCATGTGAAAAAACAGTTTTACTACAATGAATAATTGGGCGGCAAATGTTAACAAAGTAAATTATTTTATATAACATAAAAACACTTGCAAAAAAAAAAAACATGTTATTGTAATTTTGGAAAGAACTTGAAATAAAAAACGAAGTTATTTGTTTAAAGAAAAAACTGTCTGAATTGAATCAGATATGATTTAAGGCTAAGTGCTTAGTGAAATTATTTGTGTTTACATATTTTTAAGACGTCGACGGTTTAAAACTATTTTAATCAAATTGTGAATTTTTTTAAATAGAATAATACTATTGTATGGATAAGATATCATTTAAAATTTGATAAATGAATGTTTCCTTGTTCAGAATTTCTTTGTAAATACATACGTTCTAATATATCAAAACTGAGTAAGAGGAATACAACACATTTTATATACATTCAAAAACATATGATCCAAAAAAAGTCTTAGGAAAGAATTTTTCCGTACATTCCCTAAATTCCAGATTCCAAGATTCCAAAATTCTAGAAATATATTAAAATTTGTCATATGTTACTATACATTTATGCATTATAATATATTGCGTATTGCTTGTTTTTACAAAAAGCATTCAATAAAGAAAAATGATAGCATTCCATGCCTTCATGTATTTTCTACTGGTAGGCAAACTTTTACAGAATTTTTATTTTGTTGCAAAGAATAATCTAGATAAAGTAATGTAACTCGATATTTTTACGGTATCCTTATTAGCATATTTCGCTCATATTTATTCAAAACACTTTTGTTGGTTTTTTCACACGTTACCTTTAGATTGTCACTTTCAGATTACTCATTTGGCATCCAAAGAGAACTTGAATTAAATTAGTTCAAGCATCAAAAATTTAATAGGAAGGTCCGCAATTAGATGGAGTGACCACTGAAATTGCTCTTACAGTTTGGAGATTTGCCACGTCTGCAAAGGATTTTGTGCCAATATGCAGTCCGTTTGAACAGAAAAGATTACTCTTAAATATTGATAATCAAACGATATCTCGAAATGTCCACGTTTTTAAAAAACATATTTAATTGTTCTTAACAATATTACATCAAGGTTAAAAAAGTTATTTTTGTTCTAATAATTTAGACAACTAACGTAAAAAATGAATGTTAATGAAATTCAGGAAATATTATAATACAGCAAGATGGATCAGTCATACACACATACAAGGATTTGTGGTTATAAAAAGAGGGGAAAACATAGGTATTAATATAAACATGATATGAAATCTTTTTTGAAAAATTGTAGTTAATGAATCCAATTTAAAAAGTAGTTCTATTAGAACGTGCTTTTTTAGCACATATGTACACATTACACACACACACACACACACAAAACTGTAGATCTTTTTTTATGCATAAACCTATTTTTTTTAAGAAGACCACCGTTTCTATATTAAAAAAGTCCTGAAGTAAATAGTACAAAAGAATATTATAAAAAAAGTATATAACTGGAATCGTAAACCATATAAGAGATGACAAATACTCGTATTTCTTTCTTGAAAAGAATATTGCTCTTTTGAAATATTTCTCTAGTCGAATAACTCAAGATATAAAAAAATCAAAGGGTTTTTTTCCTTTGCAAACTTTTTGTTCTTTTTATTTTGCTTTCTATTTTTCCTTTTTTATTACTTATTTTAGTATGGTGATGATAATTCGAGGAATAAAATTGTAAGAATTTCAGACAGATTTTGAATGTGGTGAACCGGCGAATTTTTAACTTAAGAAAATAACTACTATAAATAACACAAAGATTTGTAATAATTAAGTTTAAAAATATACATTAGTAAATAAATTTAAAAAAAAACATTTTTGAATTAAAGACAGTATTTGTGTAATATTAAATTTAGAAATTTCAAGATTTCTTTTTATTTGAGCAAATTTCTATTTTTTTTGTGTGTGTTTTAAAATATCATGAATCATTATATTTAATTAAACAATAACATTGAAGTACGCGTAATATTTTTTTGGTTCTATAAGCTAAGAAAAAGTATTGTTAAAGTGTGAAAAAATTTAAAATACAATTCTGCAACTTAAATTCCATCGAAAATATCTTTATACATGGATCAGATGGCAGAGTTTCAGTTGGTAGTGCTGTAAATTTGAAACTCGCTAAGTCAATCGATTAAAAGTTACACATTCGCTTCCGCACCATCATTTTTCATATAAGCAAGCGTATTTGGTGTATTGAGTGGAAATGAAATGGCATAAATAAGCAAATTTTCATCTGAAATAAGTTAATCCTTCACAAACGCTATCATAAAAATTTTACTGCATTGCACAGCTTTCGGAATAATTTTACTGATAGCAACACAAAGAAAAGAATAATGTTTCGGAAGGACGTATAATTCCGTTCACGGCACTTAATGCAACGGTTGAATGAAACGTATATATACGTCAGAGGCACTTAACGGCAAAAAACTTGTTTTCTTCAATAAGGTTAAATGAGTTGAGGGAAATAGAGAATTGTATGATGTGCATCTCAAGGCAAGTTTTCAAAATTTTGACAGATTTTTTTTTTTTAAGAAAATAAAGTTACTGCGATTTTGATATTTTTTTCTACCTAGCTCTAAAAAGAAATGTGTTAGAAGAACCAATGTGTACAGTATTTGAGACATTATAATATTTTAATAAGATGGTATTTTTTTAGACAGTCTGTTTGCTTTTTTTTGGCTAATGTTTAGCAATGACACTGAAGCGTGCCACTTTCAGATTTTTATTCTTATTGTTATTTTACGGATCCCCTTTCGAAAATTCCAAACAATATGGGATTCACACAATGCAGGAATGAACATTCTTTCTTTTAGAAAAAAAAAGAAGAGGGTAATTATACATAAATTTGAGCACTTTGTACAATTTAGAGCAACACAACCAGTGAGTATAATTTGGACTTATATTTCATATATTTCATTACATGACGTTATCCGACTTCGAAATATATTTGTATATTTTCATATATTTTTTGTAGCAAAATTTGTATTCGTCTGAATCACCGCAAAATACGCATTCCTTTAAAATTTCTGAGAATTGATTTCAAAGAATATTAAAGAGGGGGATTCACACATTTCACAAATAATCAAATTCTTAAACATGTCGTTTTTCTTCGAACTCGACATCACCCTTCATTATATAAAATAATTATATGCAACCTAACTTTAAAGATTGATTATTGACTTTTCTTCTCAATATGTACTCATGCAAAGAGTAGATATTCCAGTTAGTACCAAATATATTGATACCTTAACTACTCTAGATAATTGCAAAACAAAAAGAAACTGAATTTAATGAGAATTTAAAAATTATTCAAAAGTAAAACCTTTTTATATAAAGAACGCTTTTAGAAAATTTTATTTTTGAAAAGCATTGGGTATATAAATACCTATTCGAATATATGAATAATTATATGAATATATTTGTGTATTCATTAACAAATATTATATTAAAATATTAGTGTAAACTTTCAGACAATTTTATGTAAAGAAATAAAAATTTAAATGTTTAAAAAACAAAATTAAATATGAAATAGCTACAGTTTTTAGTTTTTTGAAGCGATATAAACACACACGAAATAAATCGTCAGACTCAATCTTTCTGTGTGTAGGTAAGAATATTTCAGTATCCGCTGCATCAATAATATTTAATTTTAAAAATTATAACAAATTATCTATTAATGTATAGGATGATATTAAGCGAAAATTTATGGATAAAACTTTTTATTATACTCTGCTTTTCACGTTTGAAGGAGGATACCATACGTTTTAAACATTTAAGTGTGGCAAAGTGTGGAGATGTGCGCGATCACGGTCTGTTAATTATTAGTGCCATTTTCTCATCAATTGAGAGCGAAGTAGGATTCAAATATTCCCGGACTGGAGTCTGTTACGTGAAATTTTATTACAGTAGAGCGACTACGATAATATTTCTGTGTCACTGCATTCTCCCTCTTTTCTAAAAAAGTTTTTTCCCAAATCACGAAGATGTTGGCTTGCTACGGTGTCGTATTTTGTTGGTGGATGTATTTAGCAGCAACAATCAAAAGACATTGCGTTTGTTGAGCACAGAATAATACCAAATTTTGTAATGGCTTGGAAAAGAGTGCTACGGAGACTTACGAAATGTTGAAGCTTGTTTAAGGCATTGATACATTATCTCGAACGCGGCGGTACGTAAGTACATTATTCAAACAACGATGGGGGTGAAAATGTTAAAACAACTGTTTTGCCACCGCCTTGTTAATCCCCTGATTTCGCCTTGAAACCCCTTTCACCCTTTGAAACTACGGAAATTTTCCTGTTTTAGCAAGAAGCCTACAGAGTTGTCTGTTTCAATCTCCAGATGAAGTTAAAAGTGCATAATAGGCTGAATTAAAGAACATCCCTAAAAATCGATTCTAGAAATATTTCGATGACCGTTACAAGCAATGGGAAAAGTATGCTGTTTCTGAAGGGTCTTATTTCAAAGGAGGATGTGTGTGTTTCAGCTACTCCACTTTCGGTGGAGCCGTAGATTGTGGTACACTAGAAAAAAATGAGCCAAAGTGAAAAGATAGATAATGTTTTAACTTTAATTTTTTCAAACCATCATCAGATTTATAAGAACAAGAGATATTTTTTACCTTTTTTTATGTATAAAAATTTTTATCAAAATAATTGACTCATTCTTCATACCGTACCACCATCCACGACTTTAATACACTACTGCTTACTTCTGTGTTTTATTTAATAATTTATTTATAGTAAAAGACTTTTCATTGTATTATAAGAATTATAAATGTTTTTGTGTATTGAAAAAAGTATTAATGACTTTGAAAATTATTTATTATTATCCCCCCCCCCAAAAAGAAAATAATATCTACGCATTTCATTTCGCACTTTCAGCATTTATAAAACGAAAATTCTTCAGCACTCAAAAGGTTAAATAAATTAAAAAATAAATAGATTTGCATATTGAGCGTTTAATAAACTTAATTATGCAAACAAGATTTATAGTAAATACACGTTCAGCATTAATTTTAAAAAAATACAAGCATTACAAGCCATAAAAAGCCTTCAATTCAAATCTGAATGGTAGTCTTTTTGGTACATTAAAATTGTTTTGCCTCAAAAAAAATATAGAAATCATTATTGGAAAAACGATTTTGAAATTGCTTCTCAAAATATATTTCAATACCATTTCAGAGAAATCACAAAAAAATAAACATAGATTGTAGCTGCATATTTCTAGGCAATATGTTTTCAGTGTAAAATGTTTTTCTGGATGGAATCACCAGAATCATAATCTAAATTGAAAAATGGAAAAGAAATCTATTGCTTTTCTTATTATCTAAATAAAAATCACTACATCAGTTGTAATTTTTTTTTTTCGCTTAGATTTTCGTTAATATTTTTCTCACGGGATTCATAAAGACAAATTTAACTGAATATAATTGAATATATATTACTTTCTTTTTTCATTCAAATTTGAAAAATAACTTTATTAGTAAATAATTGCTCGAAATTCCTGTAGAAAACTAGTTTTTTACATAATTAAAGTTTCACCTGCGCATCGCAACATATCTAGAAGAAAATGCCAATTTTAAAAAGAATGAAAATGGTATTGGATTTTGAGAGATTGAAATAAATGACGAATATTAGTTTCAAAATATATGAAAAAGTTAATCTTTTCTCTTCTCAAAATATGCCATGAATAGAGAGAGTTGCATTGATAAGTCTACGAGAATCATTTTTGTTACATGTTTTATTAAAAACATATTTCATCAAACCTTCGAGTAAAAAAATATGTAGAAATATTTCAAAGTTTGATTAAAGTTTTCTTTACTTTTCACAAGACTTTTCTCTAAGTAACTATGCACGCGAAACGAATCCTTGTTTTCACGACTATTTCTTGTACATTGAAAGAAATAATATGCGTAGGATTGTTGAAAATAAGTAATACAATATATTTCTTTGATAAAGATAGCTAATCTGACCTAAAAAAAGCTAAAACTATACATTTAACGCAAAAAAATATTTCGCTAATTTTTAAATTTTAGTATATAAATTAAAAACCATTACCGTCAATTCATTGAACTTAATTTTTACTCCATTCCTTTGTTTATAACAATAAATTTTTCTGGTATTTTTAATGTCTATCTGATATTTTGAACGCATTAAGCACATATTTTAATCTTCTAAGTTTTCTGATAACAGATACATGAATTAATTAACTAAATATTTTGAAATACTCCAATCATTTTAGTTATACATCAAGTATTATGTTAAGAAGAACAACTAATTAATTTATTTAAATATTTTGACACAATTTCATTTATTGCTGAAAATTTACTTTATGTACAATTTTGATTAGCATTATACGCATATGATTTATATTGCGCTTAAAATATTCTTCTCTCCATATCATCCTGAAAGAAAGGGACAGTCTTAAAATAAGTATCATTTAAATGAATTAAATTTATTTTCTGATTTAATGAATTCCCTTTAATGAATCACCTTTCCAATTAAATGAAATGAAAAAGGGAAGAATATATGTATAACTTCAAAATAAATCAGAATTAGATAATACTAGCTTGTTAATATTCAAGAAAATTACAAATAGTTTAATGATTTAACTAGCATTTTAGCTATTTTAGATACACTTTTTAAATACTTCTCAAAATAACGAAGCACAATAAAAATATTTATTTTTTTATTAAATTAAACAAGTGTGTGGTTTATATACAAATAAAGACAAGATTTAAAATTTAAAACCATAAAACTCAACAATGATTAGAGATTTCACATTAAATATTGAAATCAGTCATTGGGAAAATTCTCCCTTGAGATAATGCTAGAACTACGAAAGAAACGATATTTTTATATTCTTATCTTACAATATGTTCCACCAAATATTTGATGTATACGAATTTGGCAACCAACCACGTTAAATAGATATTCGATTGACGAAAGTTATGGTGAATTAGCTGTCAAAAAAAAAGAGTTTAATAAGAAAAGTTGAAGTCAAATCTAAGCAACCTCTGTATGGGTCTTAACGCTCTTTTATTAAGGAAGAAACATCACATAAAGTGCTATAGTGGTGGCCATTTACCTGCCATTGATCTGTTAAGGCCTTAAACCACCCTAGAATTTTTTATTTTTTATTTATTTTAAATGGTTCCTTAGGACCTCAAAAATGCTGTCTCAAAATATCATGGCCGGGGAAAATATCTAAATACTAGGTTTTCGAAAATTAGTACAAGGCCGAAATCCATTTCGAGTGGTAAAACAATCTTGGATGTAGCCACGGATATTGCGGTTTGTGTGTTTAGTGACGGGTTTCCTCAATTTTGCACATAATGAAGGCAATGAACTTCGAAAATCGGCCGAACAGCTACGAATGTGCGTGGAGATAGACAAACAGCGCCAAAAGTGTGCAGACAGATCGGCATCTGATCGGGTAAAAGGGGCATGAATTGCTTCAACATGAAGCAGAAAAGAAGTGCAAGAGCAGGATAATAATATGAAAGCGTAATTGTATGGTGCGGGCATCGCAGATTAAAGCTAATGCAAATTTATTCACGAGTTTCTACTACTCAAAACTTCATACGCGTTTATCTCAAAACTGTTTTTTTTTTAAAGTTGGCCGGAAACATAACGACAATTTTTTAGCTGATTTCCTTGAAATTTTGAATGTATCTGAAAAAATACATTGTCTATGGAAGTATGTACGATTTTTTTATTGCATATATCATTTGTTATTAACAATTATTTGACGATTTTTCAGGCAAATTTTTCTTTTCCACATTAGAAATGCGCCCTTTCGTCCAAAATTAATATATCGCAAAATTCTTACGTACTTTTATAGCAGTTGTTATATGTAATTGAAAAAAAAAAATCATTCGCTCATTATAATTAAAAAATTACAGGAGTTGTTTGTCCAGCCGTGACCCCTGAAAACAGTGGGGAGGATTCTTGATCTAGTGCATGGAAACCCGAAAAATGAAATTGTGTGAAAAAAACAACAACAACCAACAATTTATGGTCCTAATAAGCTTCCTAGCCATGTTGTAATCAGTTTTCGTCGGTACGCGATTGGAAATCTCCAACAGTCGACGCTTTAAATCGGGTTTGTTGGGGCTACAAGGAATACCTGCGAGCCTCATTTTCTAGTCGGAAGTTTTATCGTTTCATCTGTACAAGATTTTGTCGTTTATGGCGTTTTTCTTAGAAAATATCCACTATGGGTAAATAATTCATTTATTTAACTCTCAAATTAGGTTCAAATTCCAGTCAAAATTGTAAAAACGTAACATTTAGCACAGCACGTAATTCCCACAAACGCGTGTCAATATTCTGTGTTTAATGGACTAGAAATTTTAGGATTGACACGAATTGATCACCGTAACACTTAAGCCTCGTAGAGTAGATATGGACCTTTAATGTAATACCTAATTTAGCGCTGCTACATCCTGCAACTCCCAAAGTTATGTTTTTTTTTTCAGTGTTAGCCCTTAGTATTTTTGCAACGCTTGTTCCGTCTTCTTATTTCAGTACGTAAGAGGGCACGTCAACACGAGTCCAGTAAATATAATGCTAGTGACTTGGAATCATGCAATAACTAGTTCTTAATAGAAAATAGAGAGGGAGAAAAAAGAGTACCCAATTACTTTAACCCGGGGGCAAGCGCGCGTTGCACAGAGTCACCTCAGGCTCACGTAAACGTTAATTCTGGGAAAACTGTTTGTTTGTTACCAATGACCTTGACAGTATCCTCCTATTGGACAATCTTCATGGGAACTAAAATGTATTTGTAACATATTACATTACGTGGCAAACGTTTTTTTACAGTTTTAAGGAATTATTTTGACTGAGTTCTCCGAGTGACTACTTCTGTTCCAAGATATTTTCTATGAACATGCTACTTTTTCCCCTGTGAACAACTTAGTGGTTTTGATTGCTGCTTGTACGACTTATTATGGTTTATTAATGTAAATGTGCAGAATAAAAAAAAAGAAATAGTATTGAAGGAATTTGAAAATGATGAAGCAAGGGCAGAAGCATATTAATCATCATAGCGAAAGTAAATATAAGAAAATCGATGAACATGAAACGTTTGAGTTGAAAGTTAAACTTTCAAATTCTATATAGAGAACTCCATCAAGAAAAATATGAATTCATGAGTGTAGCACAAGATACTCTTCGTTCTGTCAAAAAGACATAAGCAAGAAAAATTTCAACATTTCGATACGAAAAGTCGATCAACTAAGGACAAGAAAACTACAATAACTTGAACAACATATATGACAGTTTTGCCTGCCAATAACATTTCTGTAATGTTAGAGCGAAAAGTGTCTATGATTTGTGTCCTTTATTAAAGGCACGCACATTTGAAATTTCTTGGTTCTGTTTGGGTGATTTTTTTTTCTTAAATTATCATACAAAAGTTGAAAAGTCCTTAAAAGTATATAATTTCTCTTAATTAAGTTATTCACGATTTTTATCGTGTACAGTAAAATAATTATAAAAAAAGGATTGGGGTGACTCAGTCACCCCGCGCGACCATTAACTTTAGTAACGAGTGTGCGCCAGCTCCCGGATTAATTACAATATTTTTTTATCATTAGATATAATTATGAAGATTTTAAAACCAAGAAATAGTTTCCGTGCGGCAGATCCTGAAAACTGCCCACTGTGCACCATCGCGAAAACGCAGCACAGCCGCCATTTTGAAATTAATCGCTTTAAAAAAATTTCGTAAACAGTCACCGATATGTAAGATAACTCTCAATTTTTGTAATCTCGATTTATTTAGTAGAATTTCTGAAAACAAATCCCCTCAAAGGCCTGTTTGTTTCGGCATCTAGAGTCACCTAAGGCCTTAAAGGCATAAGCAGGATGACTAAAGGAAACTTGCTATTGTAAGGTATAGCGTTACATAACGTAGTACTAGATAACATGGTTGTATGCTTCTGTCAAACAAAGGCTAATTGAGATCACTGACCCAATCTCTTCGAAATATGAATCTGATGGTCATCTGATACACGACTGAAACAGTATATACTTTATCTTAACACTTGATAACCATTCTGAAACTCAATGAAATTGGTTTAACTGATGAGCAAATTTTCAGTTTTTTCTCATACTGTCCATCTTTGTTTGAAGTACTTAATAAAATTCGAAAATGCAGCAGCTTGAAGAAATATCAAACTTTGAGTAATCATTCACTCATTTTTATGAATTTGTAGATGTACAAAAGATAATATAGTGTAATGTATGTATGTGTACTTAGCCTAAAAGTTTCTCTTTTGAATTTCGTTATAATGCTTGAAGATGAACACAATGATGAATCAACTTCATTTAGACACTGTTGACGGTATATTTTGTAGGTTAAGAATATTTCATTGCACATAGAAATTTTCACAAATAATAAAATGCTTCACATATTTTACAAAACATAAGTTAAAAAGGTACAAATTTCGACAAATAGAAGTTTCTAATTGGTTTTGAATTTATATTTGATTAAATGGTTTACGGGCTTACGGATTCAAAGAAAGAGTATTAATGATAATTTAAGAAGGAAACCAATAATTTACTAAATTTAGCCGAATTGTTTTTCACACACAACATCTAAAAAACTTAAGAAATAAAACGCATACAAAGAATACTACAAATACCCATCGTCATAATATTCTTTGTGCACTTAAAGTTAATATATATTAAACTACAGAGAGATAGAGAGAGGAACACACACACAACTTTATGTAAAATAAATCTTACTATACACAGCATATTCATCAAATGTACTTCGCGTTAATATTCTAATATCTTATTTCCTGAATCACATAATTTTCTTGTCGTAATCAAAATTTTGTCTTCAATTATTATATTTGAATTCCATTCCTAACGATTTGTATTGGAAAATTATAATGAATTCCGGACTAAGATGCAACTAAGCATTTCCCTTTCGGAAACTACGTTGAATACACTCGTTTCCAAATCTACGTCTAAATATAGATAATTACTTTTTCTCTCCGCTAACTTTAACTGAATTGCAAACGTTATAATCATAATGAAGTTAACGGCAAGTCCTCCACAGAAGGAAGCTAACGGCCATTCAACCAGAGAAGGATGCTAATAACTATTATAAAGTGTTTGCTTAAATTTAAACTACATAAAATTGGTTTAATTTTGTAAAGAAATAATGTGTTACATTTCTTTCAACCATAAAATATAACTAAAATTTTAGAATTTTTTTTAAAAAAAAAGGCTTACTACAAAGCATTTTAATTAAACTCTTCTGATGGTTACTATATATTTGAAAAATAATTTTAAAGCAAAATTTCAATTTAGTATTTAAAAATTAGTAGGATTTTATATCTTGATTTTGTATTTAGAGAATGTTTTATCCTCATGATCCAAGTGAAATGTTGACTATGTTATTAGTTTTAAAGAAAAGAAAAGAGCATTACTGATGAATATTAGAGTGAAACTGTAGACCATGTCACTTGAAGGATTATGTTACATTTCCAAATTATTTGTTTTCGTTCTAAACTAGCTATTGCTGAAAGAAGTAATTCTTATAAAATTGCTATCGCTTGTAAAATTAGAGAAATGTCTGCACAGGAAGACTTTTTATTATTCTTCAGCAGAAATTGTTCACAGAAATGTAGAATTTTTTTATTATTCTGTACAAACAAAAATTTTAGGGTAGAAATTATTGCAGTTATTCTATTTTCCAGATAAATATTATTTCAATCATTTTCTTTTCCATATAGAAATTAGTACATTTATTTTATTTCAATTTCTCTATAACATAAGTCAGATATATGAAAAAAAATTTATTCTGAAAATGCTTACTAAAAATAATGCTATACATATAGTAAAAATTTATACCATATTTGGCCTATTTTAGTACACACTAAAAATATACATATTAATTTAATTTTTCTTCTAATATTTCAGTTTCTTCTTAATGCTTATTATCTTTATTAGAAAAAATTTACTATCAGATTTCATTCTTTTGAAAGTGTATTTGTGAAAACCAACTTTTTAAATACTTATTAATTTGCGACATATATCTTTTTTATTCAATATTATATTAAATTTTATTCTGACTGATATACAACCGATAAAAAACACATACACAACCGTGTTGTGAATATAGATTTGAAAGTATTTATCTAATATTCATAAGCTAAATTCGTAAGGAGAAAAAAAACGGGTATATCTATCTGAAGCCGGAGTGAGGTCTACAAATGTATTGAATTTTTATTTATATTTTTTCCAACATCCTTTCAAATTGAATATTTTCATTCCCCTTTTTTACAAAACAAGTACATACTCGTATAAAAAAATGAAAATGTCCCTATCTTTCTTATGTTACCTTTTGTCAAAAGCAAAGGTTCTTTTTAAAGCTATAAGAAGACGGAAGAAAAGACCTCATTTTATGTATGTGAGGAGCCTTATGAATAAATTTGGAAGATATTTACAAATATTATATTTGTGGCTTTTTGTTTGTTATTACGCGATTACTTTTATTCTGGATGTTGTGTGTAATTTTCTGAACAGACTATGGAAAATATTTTCAAAATATAGAGTCATCTAAATATTTATACACTGTATGATATCAGGAATACGAATGTATGACAGTCACGACTTGAAGTTTCAAATCATTTTTGTTTGAACCGCATAATGTAGAAATTTTATTATAGATGTTTCAAAATGTTTTATTCTGCTTCACGAAAAGTTACACAGTTCTTATTTATTTAATAAAACTTGATTATGAAAATATTAAAAAAACTGAAACACCAAATAATAGCAGATCAAAAATGAAGAAAAATAAGTACCCAATATTTTTTAAAATGTATGAAGATATTCATTTCTTAAAATTAATATCCTTGTAGACTTACTTTCAAGTGAAATACTCTTTCATAACGTACCTGTTAATATTACAAATGAGCAATCAAAACTGTTTATGGTGTTTTTTTGTTTTTTTTTGTTTATCCTAACAATACAAGCTTTATTTAAACAAGTAATATGAAAACAAAATTTTAAGTCAATTTCTACTTTGAATGGATGAATAGAAAGTATTTTTAATGCGATTTAAAATCTAAACAAGTATATATATATATATATATATATATATATATATATATATATAAATAAAAAAAATAATAGTAAATAAAAAAGATATATATATTAGTAAATGATAGAGGGAGGGCGAAAAACGGTTGAGCACTTTGTAGTAAAGTACATGAAAAAAAAAAAAAAAAAAAAAAAAAAAAAAAAAAAAAAAAAAAAAAAAAAAAAAAAAAAAAAAAAAAAAAAAAAAAAAAAAAAAAAAAAAAAAAAAAAAAAAAAAAGAGAGAAAAATAATATATATATAATAGTAAGAATTGAAAAAAGCACTAAAAGATAACTATTTACTTAACTATTTTCAACGAATTTTAGCAATTAATTGTTAAGCTAGATTAATTAAGTTAAATTTGCGTAATTTGCATTTTTAATGAGATTTATAACGTTATTATATGTTTTACTTTCTCTCATAAGTCCTTTCTCCCAATTATATGCTAATCCTACATTTTATATTGTATCAGTATTGTTTATCACGCCTGGGAATATATTTTTCAAGTGTAGTGGAAAGCTAGAAACACATGCTCAAGACTATATATAACAACAGAAATTCAGAACTTGAATTAACAATTCCTATCTTCATAACCAAAACTGTCACGGTGAGAAATTACGCACGAAACACAATCATTTCATCGAGATTAAAATTGCATACAGAACAACAATTTCAGTTCAAGAATGAGTTGAACTAACATGAATAATTTATCTAAGCTTACAAATTTTCTTCCTTCTAAGGTAATGTATTTATTTAAAATAACACATTAGTTTATTCTGAGAATTTGTTCTGAAAAGGAAATAATTGAAGATATTCATGGAACAAGGTTGCATTTTCAATCAATTTGGTTTCATGTATAGGATTTTCTAATCAATCGGAATCAACATGAGGATATCTGATAGTTCCAATTGTATTATTTTTTGAAATTATTTAATTTTTGTAAGCTCTTTCCGTTTGAGATATCGGTATGACCTACAAGCAAACTAACAAACACGGAAACAGAAAAATGTTTTCTCGAAGGATTTTGCTGAGAAAATTTATTACAGTTTTCTGAAAATGAATTGAAATATTTTGACGCATTGCTATTCTAAAAAAATGTATTCTGTTGTATGACATGTGAAGAGAAGAGAGAAAGGTCAAACGTAACCAGTATCTATTCACTGTGTAACATTCTAGTTTTTTTGCTATTGTGGTAATTATAATGGTATAATATAAATGATAAATGAATGATATAAAATAATATGAATAGTTAATGATATAAAATAATATAAATGTTTAATGTACAAAATAATATAAACGTTTAATGAAACAAAAATAAAATAATGATAAAATAATTAATGGATTTAAAATAATATAAATAATTAATGATAAATAATGATATAAACTAATAAAAATAATTAATGATAAATAATGATGTTAAATAATAAAATAATCATGATAAATAATGATAAAAATAATATGAATAATTAAACATAAATAACGATATAAAATAATAAAATTAATTAATGATAAATAATGATATAAAATAATATGATTAATAATTATAAATAATGATATAAAACATGAATAATCAATGATAAATAAAAATATAAAATTATATGAATAATTAATGATAAATAATTATATAAAATATTAATATGAATAATTAATGATAAATAATGATAAAAATAATCATTGATGAGGTTTACAATTGTCATTAAAAATGACGCAATAAAATACTTGAGTGTCATATGAAAGCAATGACTATAAAAAAAAACTTGATTTGAAATAAATCTCATTTGTTTCATAAATTAAACCTTATAATAAAATCTTTCGTGTTTTTTTCTTTACAATGGTAGAAAATTTTTGGTAAAAAAATAATACAAATTAGGTTTATTTTCTTAAAAAATAAGCTAGAAATTACTTAACGTTAGAATCAATATTCAAATATATTTGGTTTAATTTATGCTGATTAGGCTTTTATACTTATTAGATGCTTGATAGAATTATAAAGCTTTAAAAATAATTTAGTCCCCCACTCCTCGTCCTGAAAAATACAAAAAATAGAATGAAATATGGAATCAAAAAATTATCTTTAAAATCCTTTTCTATTACTTTCCACTCGTAAGAATGGAACAATTTCGTGCCACGCGATATCCTAGTACAAGTATTTTATGAAGATGCAGTAAAAGTATTTTCCATTTTTAGAAACATTTTCCTAACTTTATTCGAATAACTTTCAAACACAAAGATTGAATTTTGAATTTTAGATTTATATTCATGAAATATTTTACAACTCACACAAGAAACAGTTTTATACTTTGAAAAAACATTTCCGATTTCTAGTATAACGCTTATAATATATTCATTCCTCCTTTTTTTCTTAAGAAATCTACGCCAATACATTTGCCTTAGAAATGCTTCAATCGGTCTTATGCGATATTTTGCCAAATATGTACGAACCATTTTTTTCAACAATACAAAAACATCCTTTAATATTTATACACTTCTCACTTGAATCCGTTATGCTGATTCCACTCAAAATGGGTTTGCAGGATTTTAAAAAAATGACTGCGATTGCCTCTGGTTTTCAGCCATCTTTATTACTAAAATATATCCAGATTTTATTTTCATTTTAAAATTGTTATTTGGCGATTGCCGCATCATTTTAAATGATCCCTGACAAGTTTACTACAAAATTAAAAAAAGATTTATTTTAAGCAACAGATGATTGTGATTTATTTTCCAACCAATCCTTTTCTTTTTAATTGATATTAGAATATATGCCGTAAAATCCGGTGTATGACGTGTACTTTTAACACAAAAAATAAGATCGAAATTTACGGGTGCTTGTATTAAAATTGTCCGATATAAAAATGAGAGCTTTAAAAATAAAAATAAAAAGATGATACGA
This sequence comes from Trichonephila clavata, assembly GCA_019973975.1. Taxonomy (NCBI): domain Eukaryota; kingdom Metazoa; phylum Arthropoda; class Arachnida; order Araneae; family Nephilidae; genus Trichonephila; species Trichonephila clavata. Next base: position 23,786 of record BMAO01033324.1, read on the forward strand.
AAAAAATTAGACTTCTGCATACATCGAAATACTGTTCCTTTGAAAAAAAAATAATACTCCTTATGAGCTTAAAAAGTAGTATTTCTAGGAAAATACTATTGTTTTACTAAAGCGTGAAATAATACCTCGAATCCATGAGTTTAAATACATAAGCATTGCACACGCGCATTTCAGGTTCCTTCGTAAAAAAGTGGCTTATGATTTATACGGCGAATATACCTAAAAAATAAAACTGCACCTTGAAAGTATAGGTGCACATTATACACCGGATTTTACGGTAATAATTCATTATAATAAATAATTAAACCAAATAGCGCACTATGAAGAATAAGAAATTTCAAAACCAATGGGTTTGGACAATGTAACATAAGGTATTAGAGTATTATGATTGAAATGACAACTCTCTTTGTTCCATTTTCGGAGCCCAAAGAAATCATATTTCCTTGTAGCTCTTACAGTTCCAAATAAATACTTCAATTCGCCTAATTATTGAAAGAAAATAATGGCGGCGCGTCCTCATCTCCACCGCGTGCAATGAGCCACAGTCGTTACTTAGCGTAATACATTCTTTGATTCTTTAGCTATTCAGTAGTGTAACAGAATTTTGGATAGATATGATAGATATTTAGCTGCAACACCAAAACTGTACCCCGCGATTTCTTTATCATTCATTTATTTTTTTACATCGCCTCCCACTATGGAAGCAATTTTAAAGACGTATTCACGTCAATAGGCTTTTTTTTAAATGCACTTGGAGTAAGTACTTCAGCTTATGCTGCTTCTTTACTTTACCCAAGTTCACCTATTGTATTAATGAGGGGTGCGGGCAATAAATTAGTTGCTTGTCAATCAAACAAATCTTCCATTACGGGATATATCAGAACAGGTGCACAATCCATTGCATCTTTGCCATCTGGTAGGAAAAAGGAATTGCTGAACTCTGTTTATGCGTGGTCTAGGGTTGTCCTACTGTAAGTTTACTGCAGTCACACAGCAAGCAAAATTACAGGTTCCAAAAGGTCAGAGACATAGCTGCATAACCACCACTTAGTACATTACGTAAGGATTTTAGAGAAATGTGTAAATATAGCCACAATGCCACCAATTGACAATATTGAATAAATGTAATATAAAATTAATATAATATAAATTCACACAACATAATATAAATTCATAATATTCAATTATAAAATTCAATATTCTTATTCGTTAAGTTGCTTGCCACTAACTGTTGTGCTATTCAACTTTTAAAATATACTTGAATTTTGAGTATTATGTTAATAAATTACGGATATTCAGAGTATTTTTCATAAAATCAGAATATTTTTTGGAGAAACACATCAAATGAACGTATGTCCTTAGTTTAGAAATTGCACGAAATTTTAAGAAATATTTTATAACCTGAAACACTTGAGACTTATCATAACCTACCCCGACCCCACCCCCCTACCATTGAAAGGTAACTACGTTCTTTTCACCCGACCGATTAAAGAAAAATAATAATAAAAAAAAATAAATTTTTTCTGGAATTCCATATTATTTTGTATGACATTTTCTTATAACTCCATATGAATTTCCAAGTTATGTACAATGTATTTTTCGATGTCAAATGTATAGTTTATATATATATATATATATATATATATAATATGGAAAAAATTTATATATAAAATAGAACATAACAGGGGAAAAAAAATTAAGATCAAATCTAATGAAATACAAATAAGAAGCTAGCGAGTCAAAATGCAATTTCGGACTTAGGACCGAATAAGTGGGGTTAAACTAGTTTGAAGGCGCCAACCTTCCCCTTTACAACTCGGTAGGAAAGACCAAAATAAAATAAATAGAAATTTAAAGTATACAAAATCCAAAATATAAAAAATCCAAAGTATAAAAGATCTTATAGAAATATGAAAGAACAACCGACTACTATTAAGCAAAAATTCTCCCAAAATGTTTAAGCAGAAAAATATCAAAAGAATTACCCAGTAAAAGGATTCTTCCAAAAAGATTTTAAAACTTCTGCTCACAGAGCCCATTCCAGGAGATCCAACACTCTTGAAACCGATGGAAAGCTTATATATGTTGTGTTAAAAATCTAAATTGCACTTAAACGCATCCTTTATACCAGATTGTAAGGAAGACGCCAAGAAAGATTACATTCAAATTTAGTAGGCTATAACTTGGTTGGTTGTCACAAATGTAGAAAATTGGTTGGTTGTCAAAATGTAGAAAATTTGGTTTGGTTGCTAAAAATGTAGAAATTTTTCATATTATAGGATTTTTAAGAAGGGTGTTTAAAAATAAACTGTGTGAAGAGTGTTAAAACAGAATCTTCACAGCAAAACCACTAAAATGCTGACTTTGAAATCCTATTGTTGTATGGTGGTTTTGAAATCAGAAATAGCAAGACGATTAATGTATTTGTGATGAATATATGTTCTTAAGAAGTTAAAAGGATAGTCATGATCCAAGCAGCATTGGAAGAATTTCTTGATATTATTAAATTTATCTATTTTGTTGGTAGTTAAGTTATCATTCCTAAGTAAAAAATTCAAAAACAATATTTCTGTAAATTGATAGATGCAAATTGCTGTTCCATACAGGAATTTTAATTACATGGAAACTAAAAGAATCTCTTTTGTCATAAATGTTACAGACTACTCTATTGTCAATAAGATGCAAGTCTAAATCTAGGAATTCAACCATATTAGAGTTAAAATTAGTTTTAAGAAGGTTGAGATTCTCAGGGTAGAACATAATATTTGGTTTGAATTCACTATTTTTACCAAAAACTATTACATCATCAATATAACGGTATAATAAGAAAGAATCATCAAAAATATGATCAATTTCAAAAAAATGTAAATATAAGTTAGCTAAACTATTACTGGCAGGACCACCCTGAGGTAATCCTCTGATCTGTTTAAAAAGATTTTGATCAAATGCTATGAAATTTTCTTGTAAAACAAGATTAACCAGGATATCAAATTTTTCCTTTTTCATTGAATTATGCAAATCATATTTATCATAAATTAAATGTAGAACTCTAATCATATCATCTATATCAATAGAATTAAAAAGGTCCTCGAAGTCAAAGCCGTGCATGGAAAAAAACTGTCATATCCTTCGTGACTCTAACAATATCTAAGCTATTTTTAATTATTGCTGTGTGTTGAAAGCCATCGATAGTATTTTGAAGAAGGGATTGTAAAATCTTCCCAGACTTCGTTATATATGTATTATACCCATTAGTAATACTACGAAATTTTATTGGATTTTTGTGGAATTTTGGTGTTAAAAAAATTCGTGGGTATTTAATAGTTTTGAGATGAATATTTAATCTTTTGTTTAAAGCCAAAAGACGATTATCATCTTCTCTATTACTGTGAATCGACTTTTGAAATGCATTATTCTTTAAAATATGATCACTTAATATAATTTACTATATAAATAATATATATATATATATATATATATATATATATATATATATATATATATATATATATATATATATATTTCCTCTCTAAACCTGGAACGCGTTTTCTTCAATGGAAATGGATGGCGTCTTAAGCAATTTTTGTTATTTTAAACTGTGTTTGTAAAATATTAGACACACCGATGACTTCATTTTCAAAATTTTCATTGTGTTTTCAGGAATAATTCTTATGATATAAAAATGTAGGTATATTCAGAAAAAAAATAAATAACTGGAAATTCTAGGCTTTAAAAAACTATTTTCAATTATTTACGGGATTTGCAGTTCATGATGATTTAGTTTAGAATCATTTGAACATTTTTAAAAAGAAGTAGTACTCATAGATTATAAAAAAAAACTTCCGTAAGTTATATGCTTGCAAATGTACACTGCTGGCCACACAAAATGTACAACCCTGAAGAAAGCATGATAAATTTACACCATGCGTTGGCGGCTAAGAAATATACAAATCATTATCATTATTGCACACACGCACGCCACGGGTGAACATAGCGCCACCTGCAAGTACTATTTAAGTGGAGAACAGGTTGGCAATATGGTGTATGGCACACAAGCGGGTTTTTTTTTTCCGTAAATTGTTTACTTATGCCTCGTGGAAGACACCAAGCGTCTTTTGACGAATATTCAGATTCGATCGAGGAAGAATAGTAGCCAATATGGATTGTGAATAATCTTTCAGCGAAATCATTCAATGTGTTGGAAGAAACGACGGAGCAACATGGCCGATCGCAGCCACATTGTTGCTCCAATGCCCGTGATGACAAGTGGATTATGCTCATGGCAGGGATGGATCGCGCAGCCACATCACGAACCATAACACAAGAGATTCAGTCTGTTACGCATCATTCAGTGTCCGTTCGTGCAATTCGATTCTATTTTCAGCAGAGTGGAATGCCTGTAAGGCATCCATTGCTTTGTTTACCCTTGACTTGAAACCACAGGTGTTTATGTCCCTAATGGTGCGATAAACTGCGTACATGGACAACGGAATGGAACGACACGGGGCTTACTGATGAATCCCGCTTCTGCCTACACAATAGTCGGATTCGAGTTTGGAGACACCATGGTAAGAGCTACTGAAATGTTTCGTTAAGCATTGATACTTCATTCCGGGTACATTGAACAACCAGCGATACATCTCTGAGGTGTTGGAGCCCGTGGTCCTTCCATACATTCAGTGCTTTCCATCAACCCTTTTCCAAAAGGATAATGCGCAATCACAAGTGACACAAAATGTTCAAGAGTTTATCTTTACCCAACAGATTGAATTGCCTCATTGACCTTATTTGTTATCCCAATTTACCCCCAATAGAAAACGTGTGGTACATGCTTGCACAACCACTGCCCCGGGATACACCACCCGCTGCTACACCAGGTCAGCTTTGGCCATATGTGGAAACCACATGGACTGCTGTAATCCAAAGATACATCCAAAGTCTCTTTTGATTCTATGTCGAGGTGTGTAGCAGTGGTTATAGCCAACTATGGTGGCTACACTTACTACTGATTTTGTCATAATCCACAGGTCAGCTGCAATTTTAATCATTTGATCTTTATACAACAAGAAATCTACCAAATAAATTTCGATGTGATATCTCTGGCCCTTCTTGGTGTTGCATTTCGTGTGGTCAGCAGTGTATTAACTATATGGATATGAAGTAAATGAAAAAGAGGAGAAAGATTTTTGTCATTTAAAATTAAGAAAAACTATTGATTATTTTTTAATTAAAATTATAGAGTAGTGCACTATTCCTATGATAAAAATTATATTTATATACACTGCTGGCCACCGTAAATGCAACACCCTGAAGGAAGCACGCAAATAATATGAAATTTACAACATGCATTAGTGGAGGTGAGATATCTAAATGATTAGAATTTAAGCGCAGACACACATCACGCACGCCTATGGCACCACTTTAAAGCGCTATTTAAGGCTTGGAGATCTCGACGATTTCAAGTTCAGCCTTTTTTTCGTGGTTTTTTTTCAAAAAAACGATCAGTTATGTCTCGTAGAAAACAGCGATCAGCTTTTGATCAAGTATCCGAGTTCGACAGAGGCAGGATAGTGGCCTACCGAGATAGTGGATTATCTTTCAGGGAAATCGGTAGTCGTGTTGGACGAAACCAAACAACTGCAATGCGGATATGCGACCTTTGGATGCAGGAGGGTACGACGGACCGACGTGGTCGATCTCATCCACCTCAGTGCACCACTTCACGTGAGGACAGGCAAATTGTGCGCATGGCAGTGACGGATCGCTCAGTCACATCACGAACCATAACACAGCACATTGAGTCTGTAACGCATCATTCAGTGTCTGCGCGAACCATTCGACGCCGTTTACAGCAGAGTGGTCTGTCGGCAAGACGTCCATTGCTCCGTCTACCCTTGACGCACAACCACAGACGTCTCCGCCGCCAATGGTGCGATGAAAAAGAAGCGGCAAAATGGAATGAAGTTGTATTTGCAGACGAGTCACGCATATGTTTGTAACACCACGATGGTCGGATTGAGTCTGGAGACACCGTGGAGAGAGGATGCTGAACAGCTGCATTATGCAGCGCCACACTGGTATTACACCGGGTATTATAGTATTAGGTGGTATTGGATATCACTCTCGCACTCCTCTAGTTCGCATTGCCGGTACTTCAAACAGCCAGTGCTACATCTGCGAGGTGTTGGAGTCAGTTGTCCTTCCTTACCTTCAGGGCTTAGCCACAGCCATATTTCAACAGGATAATGAGCCACCACACGTGGCACGCATTGTACAAAGGTTCTTCGTCAATCACCAGATTGAATTGCTTCCCTGGCAGGCTCGCTCTCCGGATCTTTTGCCGATAGAAAATATGTGGTCCATGGTTGCTCAACGATTGGCCCAGATTATACCCCCAGCTGCCACACCAGAGAAACTTTGACAACGTGTGGAAGCTTCTTGGTCCGATGTACCCCATGAACACATCCAAAGTCTCTTTGAATCAATGCCGAGGCGTGTGGCAGCGGTGATCTCCAACAATGGCGGCTACTCTGGCTACTGATTCTGGCAGGAACCACACTTCACGGAAGTCTATAAATTTAATCATTTGATGCTTGGTCAACATGTTATGTACAAAATAAATTTTACTGTGATATCTCTGGTCTTTCTTGGTGTAGTATTTACGGTGGTCCCAGCAGTATATATATATAATTATAACGAATTTGCAACGATAAATTCATTGATTTAGAATTTGATTTACTTTTAGCCAACTACAACACATATATATTCCACAGTCATTTCAAATCAGACGACATGCAAACATTTTACATTGCGAACATGTTTTAAAAAATATTTGATAATAATCGGGCATAATGTATAAGTAACACTACCGCAACTTTTTAATCTATAGTAAAATATATATATGAAAAAGTAATAAACTGTGACTTAGAAATGCACTTTTATAATGAGGTGAATTCTTGTATAAACACATTCATTTACTAAAGTTACAACAGGTAATCAGTTTTATTTATACGCTAAGGACGTACAATGTTTTTCCTGATTGCGAATCCTTGAGATAAGTTTATTTTCCTTAGCATTTTGTTGTGTTTCATGGTGAATGAACAGTTTATTTTTTTCTCAAATAAGATGTAAATAAAACAAGGTACCAATGCTCAAAAGCGGATAATTTCAAAAGAAATTTATGTTTTCCATTTTGTAACTGAGATGTATTTATTTACAGAAATAAAAAATAGTTGGTTAAAATGTCAAATAAATAAAAGAGCTGTTATTAGAATTTTTAATGATAAAATTAAACAGCCAGTAAAAAAAAAAAAAAAATTAAATTTTAAAAATTCCTTGACTGTGTAATAATATGTTAAAATATATACTATTTACAATATGTTCGTTATATTGAGGGCAATATACTTACTCAAAGCGTAGAGCTTGCAATTCTTGCTTTCAGGCTTCTCTCTACCCAAAGTAATACTTCTCAAAATGAAGACTTACAAACAAAACTGACTTACGTAACATCAGGGAATTTTTAAAGCAGTTCTCCAAATCCTAGAAACATGACATAAGACCTTTTAGAAATTTATTTTGGTCTGCATTTGATATCATAAAATGGCTTCCTTTTTGCAGAAAAATAAATTTTATCTTTGAAAGAAACAGTTTATTGGTAGGAATTCAAAGAAAAAATACCTGATTTCATACATTACAATAAGAAATAGTTTCACTCTCAAACGCCATCGTAACATTAAATAATGTATTAAAAGATAAAAAATTAAATAAACTATTAAAACAATTAAATTTAATGAAAGTCATATTAAATATTCATTTAATCATCCTCTTCCTTTGTAACTAATGAGAAACTTTGAAATATTTTATAGCAAAGCGTTTTATACCATTTGAGGTCTTAGAAAATATGAAGCGTGAAACACTTTTGCTTCAAAGTATTGATAATGGTATAAATATTATTTTAAATAACTCATAATATAAAGAGGTTAACAGTCGAAATTAAACTCCAGGTAGCCTTAATTTGTATAGTGTTATGTCTTAATTTTATTCGATGAAATGTTATTACTTTATTTCTGACAATTAAACGATTTATAATGAAAACCTCGTTAATTTTCTTCTAACTGTTCCCAAAAAGTTATGAAATTTGCTGAAAACATTCATTATCATTATCATACATGTAACACGGTTGTTAAATTTTGTTAATGCAAATTAATTAATTTGGGATATTTACAATTACTTATTAAGAGGCATTCAATGATGTTAATAATTTACATGAAACTTTGAACTAGTTTTGCGTTAGTGTACTGGAGTATTTCGCTTGGTAATAAAATTAAAATTATGAGTTTTTGAAGAAATTATGTTATTTATTGCGTATGTCTTATTTATTGTGAGGTATGACTATGTCCTATAAAAACTGTAGATTTGCGTTTGTAAATAAGTAGTACTATGTAAATCAAAATAAGCGATTCAAATTACGCATTGTGATAAAAAACACCAGTGTCTTCTAAGCAAAAAAGGTACCAATCAAACAGCACGGGAAAAAAATCATCATTGTATATTACGGAATAAGAGTCGGTTTGCTGTGTTTCGTCGCCTTGTCTTTATAGAAACGACAAAAACGAAAATCATTCACTATACCACCAAAAAAAAAAACTTTAAAAATGCTGCCTGGAAAATGTGTGACCAAATATCTATTTCAACTATTAAAAAAATATCTATACTATTAAAAAATTGAACAAACACTTATGTCGTCAAATTTCATCATAAAATGCCAACTAAGAATATGATGGCTTGGTTATTGCCTTCAACAAAAACAGGGAAAGCATTTGTACATTATCTCGTGGTGTCTACTTTATATGTTATCAAAGATTACATAACAACAGCTTTCAGGAAAAACGAAACTATTTATTTTCAACAATGTAAATCATCACAACTTGATACGACGAAAAAAAGTGGACATCCTCTTCAGCAAAGACTGAAGATTGAATGTTGATTCATAAAACTGATAAAAAAACAAGCTTGTAAAATCTAAAATAAAAATGTAACAGTAACCAGTAAAATGATACCATTCTACACATGTAATAACCTAATATAAAAATTATAACGCTTTTCGTCTTGGGAAAACAATTGCTTTCTGCTATAACAGAGCTTATCACTTTTGTTTACCAATAAAATAAAATAACTATTTTTGCTTTAAAGAAACAAAAAAAAATAGCATTTTGATTATGATATAGCTGACCTTTTCTTGTATTATTTGAAAAATAATTTTAAAAAATACACAGTTGCATAAAAGACTAGAAAGGGTTTTTTATTTAGTAAAATCCGATAAATCATTTCGTGTTATTGAGTGAATGAGTGTTTGGTTCTATGGTGCAAGAGCCCATCCTGGCTAAGGTGCGACAAACATTTGTTAAAATATTAAAACACATCATAAAATATCTAAAAACAATTGATAAGACCGTTTCAGGAGAAGTTAAAATATCAAATCAAGTATAAAAATCGTTTTCTAACAATAATACCAAATAAATTTTCAAGGAGGGTGGGTTCCCCGTCTGACAAGATCTGAAAGTAACGGAAATATTTAAAACAAATGAATGCATAAAGCGGAATTAAATAGAGATATGACGACATATAATGTAATTCGTTAGAGATGTAAACATTGAAAACAAACTAGACAAAACTTTGAAAGCAAGGTGTTTTATAAAAGTAAAAGAAAGAAAAATTTCTTGCGACTGTTTCTATCATGGGTTGGAGTTAATGTCTGTGAATATTTTTCACGTTCCCAACCATTATTTTGCAAATATTCTTCCGATAAGAAGTATTAATTTTGCTCTGTATTCTATCATTTCCTAGTCTAATGACACCTGTTGAGATGCACTTTTATGCGGTTTGTGGGGTGTCATTTTATTTCTAAGTTAAATTTTATTATTTGATTTTACTAAATTCATTATGTAATTCCTTTTTTCACACGGTTTTTAGAATTTGGTTTTAATTTTTGAGTTGTAACAGAAGGAGGGGAATGTTGAGTATTGCATGTGGATATTGCAGTATTGGTCGCACGATTAGATGGTAGGGTTTCAATTGGTAGAGCTGTAAATTTTGAAGTCGATAATGGAAAAAGAGTTGCTTGACTTAATAAAGGGGAAGGAACTGAGAAACATAGATTATTGGATGTGGAAATGAAGATGTGAAAACTGAAAGAACATACGATGATATTGTTGTTTTCGGTAGCGATGAAGTTGGCAATGGGTGGAGTAATTTCAGAGGTAGTCATTTTATTTTTGCAATAGTTTCTTCCTTTTTTCTTGTAGTGGTTACAATTAAGGATTTGGCAACTTGTGAGCATATGTTTTTGATACCTGAGGGTGCATTAATTTTGTAGCTTCTAAGTAAGATATATTTTTGTTAGTTTAAATTTTTCTCTCTATCTTTTGTATTTGTTTCTCTATTTTCCATTTAGTGCATAATTTAGAATCCGATTAATAGGGCTGTGATCAGTTAATACGTTTGGGGTCTAGAGTGCAATCAGTGGAAGAATCTTCAGCAGACGCACATCTAGAACAAGCGCGGCAGGAAGTTTGTGAATGTCCAAATCCTCAACACTTGAAGCAGCCCAGAGAATTCGAAATGCATGGGCGAATTTTAAAGTTTAGGTACCCGGCTTTAATTTCTGTGGGTAGTTTAGGTTTATTAAAAGTTAAAATCAAATGTTTTGTTGGAATTACTGAAGCATCTTTTTTTATTGTTATTCGTATAACTTGAATCCCACCCTGATCAGAAAATCCATGAAGAATTTTTGCTTCAGGGGTATGCAACAAATCAGGTTCGAAAATTACACCTCTGCAGGAGTTAAGTGTTTTGTGAGGACATATTGTTACCGAAGAATGGAGAAAAGATATGGCGAGTAAAAAATATTTAATTTGTAGAGCAGAACTAGCTTCGATTAATAAATCACTTGACCTTAATATACAGACAGATTACAGTTTTATAGATTTAGGTTCGCCATCTACTCCAATTAGTGCTTTGTGAACAGCAAATGGCGACATTTTAGGCATATCATCGTTTGTCAAAGAAATTAGTAAATAACTAGAATTAGCAGCAATATCATCAACATTAGTTTTGAATAAAACGAGGCATTTACCCCGTCGCAGCATATTTGAATCCATAAGCGAAACAAAGACTTCATTCTGGCGTATCTACAGCCACCACGAAGTCCAACACGGGAAGCAGTGTGCCGGTCATCAGGCAAAAACCAGGCACGGCGCTTGTTCCTGGATTACATACAGAATATAATTCTACAGCATCAGGGCAAGGATACAACGGGTAAACCCGAAACCCCTTATCTGCAGCACTTAACCTACAGCAGTGTCTCTCCGGGGACACCGAAGAGACTTAACACCAGCAGATTGACTGGAGCGGGATCACTCCTACCACTTGTCTACAGAGAAGCGTGGACCAAAAGGAAAGCAAAAATTATCCCCAGAACACTATTTTCCGCCTTATTGGACGCCGCACACAGTAAACATGCGGATTAGGAAACCAACGGTGTTAGAGAAAAAATATATATATTAGAGAAAAAAATAAAACTTATAATATATAAATCGTTTGCAGTTGTAGTCTAGGCATGAAATAAAGGAGGAAGGAGAGAAGGAGGAAAATATCACTAGGGTTCCTCGAGATCGTGACATTCACACTTATCTAAAGGAGATGAGCCCTCTGATGAGTAGAATAAAGGGGAGAGGTGGATAAAGAAGGGGAGGGTGTGGACAGTTCACTAGGGCACCTCGGATCGTGAGACCCATATTCATCTAAAGAAGATGAGCACCCCTTTAGGAGATAGTGTGAGATACTCTGAAAAGGAACTCAAAAGTTATCACCAGAACACCATTTTCTGTTTTACGGAACGCCACACAAGGCAAACATGTGGGTTGGAAAACCATGTAAGAGAGGGAAAAAATGTTATAATATGTAAGTCGTTTGTAGCTGTAGTCTTTATATGAAATAAAGGAGAGAAGGAGGAAAAGATCACTAGGGCTCCTCGGGATCGTGACACCCGAACTCCTCTAAAGCAGATAAGCCCCTGAGGGGATATTGAATTAAGAGCAACAAAACTGAGAGTATACAAAAGAGTGGATCACTATAATTTTTTCTCGATGCCTTCAAAGAAGAATACGCAGTAGAGTATTTAGCAAATTTCTTTCGATCAGTTTCGCTAATTAACTATAAAATTAATTAGAATACAATTCGCATTAATTTTAAAGATTTTCTGGATTTTTTTAGATTATTACCTTAATTGTTAAAATATTTACTTCGCTCGAAAAGCTTAGACAATCCATTAAAATTAATTTAATTGAACGGATTTAGTAGTGTCCAACGCTGTTGCTATTTTATCGCATTTCTTTGCATGCGAAAAATTAGATTAGAAATAAAATTAAATAGGAGTTTGATATTCAATTATATCATTGAATATTATTGATCTCTGATTACGCAATGGTTTAAAATGTCTACTTTAAATTTAGTTAACACTCCGATATTCTCAAATGTAAGGTGTTATTCTCCGCAACTGCTTTCAATGATACAAAAGTCTGAAACCCATCTGAAGATTTTAATCCAGTTTATCTCACAAAATACACTTCTGGATATATTCAGTATGCGAATACTTATTAACGTCGCACTCAACGGTAACATGGGGACTTTTGGTGACGGATCTCGTAATTTGAACTGTGGTCATGTGACGAGGAAAACACTTGAACCTTCACCAACTCTCCAAGCTTCCTCACCACTCAAATGTACTTTACGTCTCGAAAGATAAAACGTTCATCATCCCCTCTATAAGGCAGGTCTTCAGTAGCAGTAGACTAGAACATATGACACACTTTCCACGAGCCCTTGGCCATAATCACAAGATTGCTGTTACCCTTTCTTGGTACATAAAAGCATCATTTTTGCAATTGCTTCTACATACATATATTTGAGTATATCCATTTATTCATTAGTTATCAATTTATTGAGCAATTTCTTCTTATTTCTATTTAATTTTTCACATTTTGTCCTTGAAAATTATGCTTTTAAAGTGTTAAGAAATATTCTTTAACTTTGAAATTGTATCGGCAAATATATATAATATTATTATTAGACCATAGAAAGAACGATTTGTATTAGAACCCGCTTAAATGTAAGTAACGCAATTGTCTGGAAGGGACACTATTTTACATATGATGCAGCAAAAGTCCTTCTGAAACCCGCCACATCATTAAAAATCCATTACTGTGAATGTATGTGAAAAGGTTTCGAGTTGGAATGTCAAGTAGGAATCAAAGAGCATCAAATTAAGAGCTTGGAAAAAAGCAGCATATTGAGTTGAAATCTAGAAATATATAAGGAAATTCTCAGAATAAAAACCTTTAATTTATCAGAAAAACGGCAAGGCGTGCATTTAAGTTCACTCTGACTTAAACATACTGATTAGATGTTCTTTTTTTCTCTTTGACATGTTATTCTTAGTACTATATTTGCCTTCTATGAATACTTGTCTTAGACATAAATGAAAATAAAACTTTTATTAACGTAGCAATACTCTAAAGCAATACAAGAAGGCTATTGGCATTGGACCTCTCAGTTTTGAATCTTACTCGAGACACAATACATGGGCTCTGGCACCCCATCTCCAAACTGCCAAGCCATAGCAACGGGAGGGCATTGAGTCTCAACAGATTTAATGTGCACCATCCCCCTTTACATGGTGGGTTTTCAGTGGCACCAAGACTTAAACCCTCAACAAACCGTCCACTAGTTCATGATCACACACTCATTAGGCTACCTTGGCCGTGCCTGAAAAAGGAAATTACATTGTATTGGTCTCATTTCCGAATCGATTATCTGAAAGATTTTCATTAATGAAGATGTTTCCAGAATTACTAGATGTGTATGCAAATAGGTTATTAAGCTTTAATTGTTTCCAAAGTTGAAGAACTGCCACCCTTTTTTGCGGAATAACTCCTGGTTAAGAGCAAATGCTTACGGCATTAAATGTCAATGTTTAATTAAATCGATGGAATAATGAAATTGAAAGTTTTTAGCAGATCTTTCAATAGATGAGCACAGATTGAAATTAGAAAAATGTTCTCAAAATATTTTAATATACTACAGCAAATAAGCTATTTTTCAACTTTACTTGAATATGTTTATTTTTTTCTCTCATTGATTATCTGGACTAACTCAATTGTCCATCATCTTGGTAAATTTAGTACCTACACTATTTCAGTTGAGCTTCAGATTCGAGTTTTCATTCCAATATACATCAATTCAGCAAATTAACCAAGCCTTAAGCACATAAAATCGAATTAGGTCACAAGGTCATAACGTGATTTGGTGCGAAATTTCGGAAAATAGGATTCCAGTTCAAGTGTCTTCCACATTTCCTTTGTGAAAATTAAAAGGATTATACTTCGAACAAGCTTTCAGAGCAGCTTGTTATTCAATACTATAATTTATTTCAAAGAAGAATTAAGTAGACAGTTTTTTTCTTAATAATCGCTCAATGATCAATAGGTTTTGTAACATAATTTAGTTCGTGCACTAAAACTTATTCAATAGTAATAGCATATTTGTTCTCAAGCCTGTGTTATTCCTTCATAATAGCCAAATATTTCATTATTTTTTTTGATAAAAGTTTCCGCAATGTTGCATACTTTCACATTCAACAGTCAAAACTACATCGTGCAAATATCCATATGGATCTCTTAACCCTATAACTGCCGATTGAAAGTTACGCGATTAGCTCTCCAATGCCACCGTTTTTCACATAGGCCGGCGTATTCGATGTATTGAAGGGAAAAGAAAAAGCACAAATATATATATATATAACACATCACTCAATAAGTCCAGGGCCTGACATATAGATTGTGCTACCTTCGAACTTTCCTAAGCCTAACCTAGTAGTACTATCTTTCAAACGGCACGTGTCAAAATTTCGTGATAATATCTTGTTTAGTTGAAAGGTTACAGTGGTTTTAGTAAAGCAAATTTTGTTTGTTTAAAAACCATGGAAGAAAAAGAATTTCGTGTGTTAATTAAAGTTGCTTTTTGATGAGAAAAAAAACTGTTCGAGAAAACCAGTGGTTTGATAAGAGTTATTCATACTCGGCTTCATCGCAAACAATGATTAAAAGGTGGTATGCAGATCTAAAACGCGGTCGCATAGACACAAAAGACGCTGAACGTTCAAGTAACCCAAACTCTACAGTTGTTTCAGAAAACATAAAATAAGTCTTTAAAATCGCTTTAGCCGATCGTAGAAATATCACGTATTGAAAGAGGAGAAAACTGCTCTGAGGAATATTTGAATTAATAATATAAATTATTGTATTAATTAATTGAATTTAATATAAATCGAATATTTTTAAAAGCATGTTTGTTCAATTTCTTTCGTAACTTCATTATGATATATACACAAAATATAACGAAATTGTACCACGACTATTTTTTATTAAATCTATAGATTAATACCAAACAATTACTTGATTTCCTATTAAAAAAACTGCTTTTAATAATAACTAGAATTAATTACTTAATATAAAAAGTCACTATTAATTGCATTTAGAATTCCTAAGAAAGATAATAGTTTAATTGAGTGAGGTATATATTTAAAAATGTGTGCATGTATATTTTTTGTCTGCTCTCTTTTATTTTTCCTAATCTATAAATCCCACTAAAATACTGAACCAGTGATTAGTATGTTTGATAAGAATTATATTTTTTTTATGATTTTTATATGGCTGCTTAAATTGGAAAATATATACCTTTGTATTTAAAAAAATCCTTTGCCAAAGGCAAATTCTAACTACAAATAATTTTACACTGTCATTAACTTAGAAATGATTTCAAAATGAGTTAAGCAACATGAAATATTATTTCATAAACGATACAACATATATCTGCACACTTGCTAGAAGAAGTCTGCGTTCACCCATAAAAAAATCATACAGCAAAGGTAACATTTAATAGAAATATAATTTTTTTAACAAAACTTCATGAATTTGTTTATTATTATTTAAATATTTAAGGCGATATGGTACCTTCTTCAAAATTTTTTTTTATTTTTAATATTAGATATTTTGTTTTAATTGTATTTCATAAAGGTTAGTATTTATTAATAATTCCATACAAAAGAATTTAATATGTTGCAAAATGTTTGTAAAATTAAATTTTTTTTAGCTTTTTTAAGCATTTTTAAATCCCTAAGGCTTTTTTAAAAATGTCTCTTTTTATCCAAACATTTTTTCCATGTATCTTATACTATACTACATAAAACTGTGCATGATTTTTTTCTGCTGCTGCTCTTTAATTTTTTATTAATTTTTTTGTAGTTAAACTCCCAAAAATTCTCAAAAAAACATTAATTTTGATTTTGAAATTTTTTAGAAAGAGTACTAAACATGTTAGAGCTAATTCCATGCAAAGTTTTACAAAACATACATTTCAGAACATGTATAAAAAATTTCAAACCCATACTTTAATTATCAAAAAACCCTTAGGGTTCTGAATAACAGTATATGTACAAAAATTCAACATGGAGAAATATGAGTTTGAAGTTTTCATTCCGTCAATAACATGATATAATATTCATCGAATAGTCTGAAACTTTTATGAATTGTTAATTAGTTTATTTAAAACTACTTACCATAAAGAAGTGCACAAATGTAGAACAATTAAACAGTATACTGCCATAATGAATACATAGAAAAAAAACGAATGAAAGATCAATATTTCATAAAACTTTTTCTTAATAATTATAATGAAAAAAAAAACACACACACTTCAGAGCTAATTCCATCCTTAGAGCTAATGGACAACATGTACAAAAGATGTTTATGCCTTTATTTTTTTTTTATTTCCTTGATTTTAAAAGCCTTCGCATGTTACACATTGTACACGAATAAAAGCAAAAATTCAACTACCAATTTATAGGTAAAATACATCAAAATCTAAGAACTGTATATATGCATTTGTTTAAATAAATATCTTAAAATATTTAATAATAAAAGTGTTGAATCTCGCACACATGGGATATATATATATATATATATATATATATATATATATCACCAAAAACAAATATATAAAAATGGGAGAGTTTTTCTATTCTTGCGAATTAGATTTTTAATTATCTGAATTATCAAAATGAGATTTAGTATTTGTGCATTGGGAGAATCCGTTTTGAAGTTTTAATTTCATTCATAATAATATCATAAAAAGCACGGACACCTTTTAAATCTTGACCAAATCCATTTTATCTTCAGAAATAATTCACAAACTATAGAGTTTTTGCATGAATTGCACAACTCTTTCTTAAAATGATTTGATACTGCATATATAATGTCAATATTGATGTGCATTAGAGAAATAATTAATTCATTTTTTACCAGGCTCTTTTCTAGAAGATAATCTGAAATGTAGGCGTGGTACTTGCTGTTTAGCATCAAACATTGCTCCATTACTTAATGAAAAATGCAGGTAAAGCTTTGAAATTTTGCAGGCATATTTATAATGGTTCGGGGTATGAAATAAGCTAATAAAAATTTTTTCGACAGTTTAATGATTTTTAGGGTACCATATCACCTTAACATGCGAGAATTCGGAAATTTTGAATTAAAATTACATAAGATAGCGGAAGTTTTGTAGCAAATCACACAAATAGTAGTCAGAAAAAGGGCGTTCACTATTTGACTATTCATGATTGCTGGTATTTTTATCAACATGACTTACAGGTTAACAGCATTTTTGCATTCAGATATGAAATAAAATAGCTTAAGAAAGTTGTGACGCAATAATTTTCACGTTTTTGTGAGATACAAAGTAATTCAAGGACATGGAAAATAAAAGGAAGGAAATTACTATCATTGAGCGAAAAATCATTGTGAAAATGTGGAAAAATGGAAAACAATCGTCCGAATATACCCAGATTCGTTGGATGGCAGTATTCATCTATCCAGCGTGTTATTAATAACTTTAAATCTACAAAAGCTTACATAACCAAACCTCATTCAGGTCGTTCATCTAAACTGACAATCAGAGAAAAACGGAATATGACGTCCTTGGTGAAAAAAATCCACGTTTGACTGCAACTCAAAAAACAATAGACATTCACGAGAAGTTTAACAAAGACATTTGAGCGGATACTGCAAGAAAAATTTTGATAAAGGCCGGATACCGTAGAAAGCATCATATTTCAATGACCAACGACTTAAGCGGACAGCGTTTGCAAAAGGGCATAAACATAAGCCTCCGGAGTCCTGGAGAACTGTGATATTCTCCGTTGAGAGCAAATATTGCATTTTCGGCATAAAAGGTCATAAATTGGATACAGAAAGCCTTGCACAACGCTTCAAAAAGAGCATTTAGTACCAAAGGTAAGTCACGGCGGTGGAGTCATGGCGTGGGGGTGCATGACGAGCAACAATGCTGACAAGTTGGAGTATATCGAATCAATTATGAACAAATTTGATTACCATAATGTCCTAAAAATAATTTAAAGGAAAGTGCCACCAAACTCGGTCTAGGATCATCGTTTCGTTTCGAACACGACAAAGATCCTAAGCATACCGCTGAGATTGTGAACCTTTGGCTCTTATTCGTTGTCCCAAGTCAACTGCACACGCCTCCACAGTCACCTGACCTGAGTCCTATAAAACACCTGTGGGATTAGCTGGAGCGTAGGATTCATCCGTACAATATATCTAGCAAGGATATGCTGAAGAGTGTTCTTAAGGATGAATGAGAGAAGATAAGCTCTGAAGAAACCATTAGACTTGATAATTCAATTGCGAAGAGATTTCAGGAGGCTCTCAAAATATGGGGTTATCCAACAAGCTGTTAAATAGCTAATTATCATTTTTAAATAATGTTTATAGTTACTGCTAAAACAGCGAACGCAGGATTTTTCTACTGGATTTTTGTTAGTATCACTACAAATCTGTCTTTACATTAAAAGCTATGAATGCAAACCAAATTTATTATTTGTTATTCCCAATACTTAAACTGAACTAAATAAAATATATAATTATATTTTTTCAAATTCCGTTTTTAAATTTTTGTTGTTGTTTATATAAGACTTTTTCTAGCAAGTGTATATAATCTGCATTGGTACCAATGCTTTTACTAATACTTTGAAGTAATTGCTAATATTAACGAAATTTATATATCTAATTTTAAATATAAATGAATTAAATCAGTCTGATTTCGAATTGAAAATAATTTTAAAAAAATTATAATTACAACGTTAGTTAACTATTTTTTTCCATTATTATGTAAAAGAATATGATTATATTCCTATCCACATTGCTTATTATGATATTTTTTTCTAACTATTGCACATGTGTTAAGCGATATTAGCAACTACGCAATTACAAAGATTTTTACTATTATCAGTGTATCCCACAGATTAAGTAATTTAACGTAAATATACCATCATATTTTACTGTAAATAAATGCACATTTATTTATTTTCCCTTATAAATAACTATTTAATAATAACTAAGTGCCCATAATAATACAAGAGATGATTGTATGTCTCCTTTCGAAGAATTTGGTAAACAGTGGCATGAGGTTGGTCAACAGTTTCTGCAATAGGCACACATTAATATTGTATATAAAGCGTGATGTATTCTTCCAACATTTGTTCCAACTTCGACTACTTAGGCTGTCACGGGTTATTGGCCTCTTCCTGGAATAAAGATCAGTGATCAAAACTTTAAAAACTTTGTTTAAAAATTTTAAATTATGCTCTTTGGATTTTGATTAGTTTGTGGGCATTTTCATTACCACTTCTAACACCGAAATTTTCTTAAAACTTCAAATAACAGAAACAAACTCGCACAAGCATCAATTTCTTTATTCATTGGTTACATTGTTATTTTTTCTTGAGGTATTCGGTTTTCTAAAATACTAATTAACAATAAAATAACAAATCTAAAGTGAAAGGAAAAAAAGGCTTAAATAATTTTGAACTTATGTTTTATAAGAGAGAGAAAGAGAGTGTGTAAAAGGAAGCAGTCTCAATAAATTTTGCAGATTGTTTTCTACTAATAATTTTCATTTTGTGATGTTCTTAAAAGGACTTCCAGCATGCATGATGCTTTATATTCTGGTTCAATGTACTAAAAAAATCAGGTAACAATTTAATAATGGTAGATATTTTTTAATTCCCTATATTTATATTTCTCTTCCTCTTTAAATTATGGAAATCTCAGAGTAAATCATAAACGCATTTAGCAAAAACTAAGGGAAAAAATTAAGGAATGAGTTTGAGGTAAAATTTGAATACAATTCACTCTCCTGTTGATTATTTTTTTCTTTACTTCAAATTGAAGTTTAAAGTAATTTGCTTTTATCTAGTCTGTAGCATTCAAAATAACCATTGAAGCTATTTGGTTCTTGTGTTCCTCTAATTTATTGGAAACTCTCTGGAACAGTTTAAGTTAACTACATTAAAGTTTTATTTAATAGCCTTAAAGTGTTTAATGTTTTCTTTCTTTTTTGATTTGTTTTGTTTTGATACTGGTACATAACATATGAAAAACGTTCTGTAGCGTTTCTGAAACAAATGAATGTGAAAATTATTGAAGGAATATTCATAAATGATCTGTTATTGCAATATTACTTGCGAATCAAAATGTAGTTTTATAAAAACTATTAAAAAAATAAATATTTAAAAATTATTTTAAAAAATTTGCAAAAATTTAATGTAACACATATTTGTTTTACTTTTTAAAAAAATATTCACACCTGAAGTGTTTATTTTACTTCATACCTATATGCTTATGTGATCATTATGTATTCTAAACTTTTCAAAAGTGTTAATTTTACTAAAAGTAATTCGAAACATATTACGATGTTATATTTCCATTTCAATGCTTTTGACCTGGAATTAAAAGCAAAAATTGTCAGAATCCATAGTTAAAACCACTGGCTTAGAAACTCGAAGATGGAAAAGAGTATTCTAATTTGGGAAACTAACTCAAAACTGCTGTGAAAGAAAAGTAACTAGATGCATCCATTTCGCTCTATGCAAACGATTTATGACGTCACAGTTCGCCGAAATTCCAAGAAAAGCGGATCGAAATCAGAATGAAATTAGTGAAGTATTCACCGTGGGAAACATTTGCGACTTCAAGCAGGTGAAGCTGATGTAAAGTCATTACTGCAGAAGTCTAGTATGAACAAAAAACAACGATTCTGAACGAAATGAAAAGAGGAAAGACTAACACAAAATCAAAGCTTGAATAGCGTCTCTTATGGTACAATAATTACAAGAAGAGATTTCAACAATAAGTAAATGAGAAAATAAATCAATTCCCTGTATGGTTAAAGAGATATTAACGCAACTGCTTATTAAGGTTTCTATTCCTGGAAAGTAACTTATAAAAACTAGTAGCATAATTTAAGAGCGTAAGGAATTTTTATCTTGAGATTAACAAATGTTTAGCAGTAATGGAAATGTGATAAGCATTTAATGAAAGAGTATATCTTTGATCTCCTTTGAGTGAGTGAATATTAACGTCGCGTTGATTAGCATCACGAGGGCTTTTGGCGACGTTCGCGTAATTTTGAACCATGGTCAAGTGACGCGGACGACACCTGAGCTGGCACCCCCTCTCCTAACTACCACACCACACCAACGGGAGGACGTTTAAGCTCTCGACAGATTTAACGTGCATCGCACCCCTACACGGTGGATCTTTAGTGGTACTAGGATCGAACTCATGACACGCTAGCCATGATCCGATGCCTAGACCATTCGGCCACCGTGGTCTTGGTCTCCTTTGAAGAAAACGTACAAGTTCTTAATTACATGAGTGTCAAATAAAATTAACATAACTATTCTTGAATATATATTAAAAATAATTTATTTAACACTTGAAATCTTGATATAAACAAAACCATTAAGTGCGAAAAATTCTTTAATGTAATTTAAAAGTAAAGCATTTAACAAACTTGCACATGTATTTACTTTCTTAGAAATAAAAGTTGAGTTAAAATAATAACTACATCTACTCCAAATTTAATAAAACATTATGCATCATAAGAATTATATTTATCGAAATTTATACAGTTAAATAAATAAATTTTCGCGCAATGATTAAATTAAATATCGCATAGACTCTCTAAGAAAGGTTTGTGAGCCAAAGCTCATATAGAGTTAAAATAAGATGAAAATCAACTTTGAAGATATGTGAGTAAAACTAATTTAAGCATTACAGCTCATTAAGCTTAACTCGCAGCCCATTTTTTATGAAAAAATCTGAAATGTACTTGCGCAATGTTCTTATATTTTGCAGTCATTTATTCGACGTATTATTCAAAGCTTTAGAACAAAATAGTAAACACTTTTAGAGCTACAATCCTTTAATTCATAAGGAATGTCATTTTATTAAATAAACAGTATTTCGATACATATATAGAAGCCTAGTTTTTTTTCTATGCTCATAATTTTTTTTTATAGCTATCATTTTTATACCCGGCGTATAACGCACACCTGTTAATTTCGATCTTATTTTTTTTGTTAAAATTGCGCGTTTTACTTGTAAGCTGGATTTTATGGTACGTCATTAAGAATCTACACGGTATGTATTATACATAAAAATGTATATAGTGTATTTGAAAAAACACAACTTTTAAAAAGAATGAAGTTTTCATAATTATATCTAATTTCTTATAGAAACAGCCGAACTCTTTAAAAACATTTTTAAGTAAACACACATACACACGTACTTTTAGATATTCTTTAAAAAAATTGAAATATACTTTAAAAGTGGGCATATATTTAAAGATTTCTCTTTTTTTTCCCCGTGATTTTGTAAGCAAACATTATTACAGAATTCATTAAAGCAACTACATTTATTTCTAAAATTATAGAACTTTGAAAATAGAGTCTGGTGACTTAATTTTGTAACACATACTATGTCCATAACAACACGTAAAATATTTTATAAAATATATACAAGCCAATAGAGAGATTTATAGATTTCAAAAGTTTCTTTCAAGTGGATAATGTTAGTTTTCCCTTTTTGAATATTTTGTATTTGTCCATTTTTTTTTAAAAAATGAAAAAAATAAAAGCTCGTCATATATTCTTTCTTATGTTATCCCATGTCAAAAACATGCACCAACTTTACTTTCTTTAGAACATGTAAATATCAAGGAAATATCTCAATTTATGCTTATGTAGTGTGTGTCAGAAAAATACATTTACTTGATATTCATACTGAACGGCGCTACAAATTTTACTTGTAAGCATTATTTCTGGATTGCTTCCTTATTGAAAGCTTATTGAAAGTATTTGCTGAACAGTTACTGCACTACAGGCCATTAGAATTGCTACACCAGGAAGAAAGGAATATAGCAAAAAAAATATTTACACCTGTCCCTCGACTTACACGGTTAATTGGTTCCTGAGAAAACCGTGTAAATCGAAAATTAATATTTGTGTATGAAAAACCGTGTAAGTCGAAAAAAGCTAAAACCATGGGTTTTAAAGCATTTTTAAATATAAAATAAAATAAAAAACAAACAAAATTGATATAATTATTATAAATTCAAAGTGTTTTCAATCATTTATTCGCTATAAAATAAAATAAAAAACATACAAAATTGACATAGTTATTATACACTCAAAGTGTTTTCATCTAGACTGCTATCGCTATCACTTTCAACGATAGCTCTTTTTCTTTTACGGGTTTGTGTAATTTCACTTTCATCGCTCGATAATATTATTTCATTAGACGCTGTTTCGGTAGTTGACATGTTAGGATTGATTTCATTTCGGCGAGACATAGAAATGAAATTTGTAATTAGTGACTGTGATTTGTTTTTACTAAGAACGTTGTAGACTTCCTCGTATTCATTTAAAGATTCAGTAATATTTCGTTGTAATCGGAGAACCCGGTCAAGATGCGGATCATTTTGTTGAAAATAGTTGACCAATTTTCTTCCCAGCTCAAGTCCCTCACGAACAACTTTTGCTGTGAATGGATTATGGGCATATCCATCAGCAACTGTTTCATTATCACTTTCATTTTCGCTTGTGATATTCACCATGTCAATTAATTCATCTTCACATATTTCTTTATCTGCCATTATTTCGATAATATCCACTTCACTTAAATCTTCGAAACCTTCTCCACCCAATGAATGAGCCAACTCAATGATCTGAGAATATTCTTGCTCTAATGGTATTCGAGGATTTGCACTTTCAACTACATCAGGCCATACTGCTTTCCAACATGCATGAAGTGTTGATTTTTTAATCTCAGCATATGCCATACCCACATGTTTAACACAATCTAAGATCGTGAATTTTTTCCAGGCATCGATAACTGAAAGAGATCTATCATTCTCCAACTGATCTAAAATATACCGAAAGGCACGTTTGATGTACAAAGCCTTCAAAGTTGAAATTATCCCTGGTCTAGTGGTTGTAATATGGAAGTTGTATTTTTGGGTAGAAACACAATTTCAACATTTTCATACTGCAGATATTTAGGGTGGCCTGGAGCATTATCAAGTAGGAGAAGGACCTTAAAAGGCAAACCTTTTGGAGTAAATATTTTTTAACGTCTGGCACAAATCTGTTATTAAACCAATCAGTGAACAACGTGGCAGTAACCCAAGCTTTCTTGTTCGCATTCCAATAAACGGAAAGATTATTTATGTTTATTCCTTTAAACGAACGTGGTTGCTTTGATTTGTTAATTACCAATGGTTTCATAATATAATCACCAGACGCGTTGCTACAAAAAAAGAATC